>NW_022639055.1:60532-148629 GCF_010993605.1 Petromyzon marinus | reverse complement strand
AGAGAGAGAGACATGGGGGGGAGAGACACACAGGGAGAGAGAGACACGGGGAGAGACACGGGGAGAGACACGGGGAGAGAGACATGGGGAGAGAGACATGGGGAGAGAGAGAGAGAGACACGGGGAGAGAGACACGGTGAGAGAGAGACACGGTGAGAGAGAGACACGGTGAGAGAGAGAGACATGGGGGGGAGAGACACACGGGGGGAGAGACACACGGGGAGAGAGACACGGGGAGAGAGAGACACGGGGTGAGAGAGACACGGGGAGAGACACACGGGGAGAGAGACACGGGGAGAGAGACTCGGGGGAGAGAGATACACGGGGGGGAGAGACACGGGGAGAGAGAGAGACATGGGAGAGAGAGACACGGGGAGAGAGAGAGAGACACGGGGAGAGAGAGACACGGGGAGAGACACGGTGAGAGAGAGAGACATGGGGGGGAGAGACACACGGGGAGAGAGAGACACGGGGAGAGAGAGAGACATGGAAAGAGAGAGACACGGGGGGGGGAGAGACACGGGGAGAGAGACACAGGGGGAGAGAGACACGGGGGGAGAGAGACACACGGGGGGAGAGAGACACACGGGGAGAGAGAGACACGGGGGGAGAGAGAAACGGGGAGAGAGAGACACGGGGAGAGAGAGACACGGGGAGAGAGAGACACGGGGGGAGAGAGAAACGGGGAGAGAGAGACACGGGGAGAGAGAAACGGGGAGAGAGAGACACGGGGGTAGAGACACGGATGGAGCGAGACACGGGGGGGGAGAGGGAGACATGGGGAGAGTGTTTGGGTGAGTGGGTGGGTGATCCTGGCCATTGGGGGGGGGGTGGGGTGCAGAAGCGCAGTCCAACAACAATCACCGCTCACCACTCACCAGGCGCCCTCACCGCTCACCAGACACGCTCACCGCTCACCCCAGACACCCTCACCGCTCAGGGCTCACCGTATTCGCGAGTCAAGCAGCTCCTTGATAAGTGCCACCACCTCCTCGTCCTCTCCCCAATCCTCGCCCCCAGCCGCCGCCCCCTCGCCCACCTGGGGGGTGGCGGCGGCGGCGGCGGTTGCCATGGTGACCACGGGCAGCCCCGACGACAGGAAGTCCATGATGGCCGCGAAGACCTCGGGCTTCAGAAGCTTCCAGGAATCCTCCTCCACCTGCAGCGGAGACACCGACACGGCCACCCGTCACCATCACCGCCATCATCACCGCCATCGCCGCCATCGTCCACGAAGTGGCGGTGACATCACCGCGGTACCTGCGCCAGGCTATGTCCACTGTCAGGCCAAGTGAATGGTTGAACACCCACCGGACAGGTCACGGGGCAGACCCAGCAGGTGCCACGGGTCGACTGACTGAGATGACTGAGATGACTGGGCTGATGCACCACCTGTGCCCCCCTACTGCGCCAACCTGCTGTGCTTTAGCCACCCGGCGCTCCGTTCGTTGTTGTGAGCGTCGCTGCTCCGCCCTCCGTTGTTGTTGGAGGGCGACTGCCTCCAACTGCCCAGTAGCAGCGTCCTTCACGAGCCTCCTCCACAGAGGCCGATATTGACAACGCTGGTACCAGTTATTGGCAAGTCCACTCAGCTCCATATACTTTTGTACCACATCATTCCATGTCTTGTCAAGCCTGTACCACGCCTGTTTAGCCCGCTCTATCCAGCCGAACAAAAGCTAAGTGGGCATGCGGTGGCTGGGCATGCGGGCTACATGACCCAGCCATCGCAGCCTTGCCTGCCGGAGGAGCTCACCGATGGGACTGTGTCCAGAACTTTCGAGGATTTTTGAGCTCCTCACACAATCCAGCCTGGTTAAACCCAGGATGGATCGTAGGCAGGCCAGCCTAAATGTTTCTAACCGGCGAAAATGTTCCATTTGGGGGGTCCACGTTTCGCAAGCGTAGAGAAGGGAGGGAATGACCGTGGCCGAGAAGACCTGAAGCTTAGTGCGGAGCGACAGACCAGGTAGCTTCCACACAGCGTTACGCAACCGATAAAAAGATATTGCCGCTCGACTGATTCGGAGTGAGACCTCTGCTGTTAAACCGCAGCCGGTCATGAGCACACTGCCCAGGTATGGGAAACTCTCCACTCTCTCCACAACTGCCCCATCACCACCACCACACACACACAATGCCACCACCATTATCATCACCACCACCACTGCTCACACACACGATACCATCAACACCATTACCATCACCAACACACACACACACAATACCACCATCACCGCCACCACCAGATGATACCACCATCAACACCACCACCACCACCACCACACACACAAAGACAAAGATCGCCCGTTGCAGCCTGCAATAGGTAACTCATTTGAGGCCGAGCAAGCCTATGGGAGGAGGCCCGGGACCGGCAAAGATCCCCTGGAAAGCCTCTAGCAGGCTGTAGCGGGCTGTAGCGGGGCAAATGCTTTTAGTATTGAGTAGCAGCGGCACCTTTGAAGGCCGGCGCTCTGGCACACGAGGCGGTGAGTGGCCAGCCATGGTGGGGAGGTTTTGACACCTCGTGAATCACCCAGTCCCCAGTCATCCTCCTCCCGACCCTCCTCCTCCTCCTCCACACGCTCCGCCACCTCGTCTGCCTCCCCTCCACCTCCTCCTCCCAACCTCCTCCACCTCCTCCACCCCTTCCACATCCTCCTCCACACGCTCCGCCACCTCCTCTGCCTCCCCTCCACCTCCTCCTCCCAACCTCCTCCACCTCCTCCACCCCTTCCACATCCTCCTCCACATGCTCCGCCACCTCCTCTGCCTCCCCTCCACCTCCTCCTCCCAACCTCCTCCACCTCCTCCACCCCTTCCACATCCTCCTCCACACGCTCCGTCACCTCCTCTGCCTCCCCTCCACCTCCTCCTCCCAACCTCCTCCACCCCTTCCACATCCTCCTCCACACGCTCCGCCACCTCCTCTGCCTCCCCTCCACCTCCTCCCTTTCCTCATCCTCCCCCCCCTTCTCCTCCTCCTCGTCTTTCCCCCCATCTCAAACTTCTCCACCTCCACCCCCTCACTCATTACCTGACCCATTATTTCACCAATTACCTCACTCCAACTTCCATCATCGCCGTCGTCATCCTCACCTTGGTGATGGTGATGAAATCCGGTCCTAGAAAAACACTCTTGACTCCTTCAACTCTGAACAACTGCCTGAGAGACGGAGAGAGAGAGAGAGACACGGGGAGAGATGGGGAGAGATAAAAAAAAGACACAGGGGGAGAGAGACACGGGGAGAGAGAGACACGGGGAGAGAGAGACACGGGGAGAGAGACACAGGGAGAGAGAGGCACGGGGAGAGAGACACGGGGAGAGAGACACAGGGAGAGAGAGACATGGGGAGAGAGAGACACAGGGAGAGAGACACGGGGAGAGAGACACACAAGGAGAGAGAGACACAGGGAGAGAGACACACAGGGAGAGAGACACGGGGAGAGAGAGACACAGGGGGAGAGAGACACAGAGGGAGAGAGAGACACGGGGAGAGAGACACACAGGGGGAGAGAAAGAGACACAGGGGGAGAGAGAGACACGGGGAGAGAGACACACAAGGAGAGAGAGACACGGGGAGAGAGAGACAGGGAGAGAGAGACACGGGGAGAGAGAGACACAGGGGGAGAGAGAGACACAAGGAGAGAGACATGGGGAGAGAGACACACAGGGGGAGAGAGACATGGGGCGAGATGCCGGGTAAGATATTTATAATTGAATTTAACAAGCAAAGAGAAGGGAAACAATAAAATAAGAAAAATATAAAACAATAAAAAATATAAACAATAAATAATAAAACAATATTGTTTTATATTTGTATTATTTTATTGTTTCCCTTCTTCTACGCGGTGGTGACTTTACCCAAAGAACCAAGACTATGAATCCCTGCAGTCACAAAAGCTTTAAATCGAAATTTAAGCAAAGTAAAGTTGGGCTGTACCACGTGTAATGTAGAGTAGGGGGGGTGGCCCTGCTAACAGAATTGGGCTGTACATTGTGTAGTAGGGGGGGGGGGGCCTTCTGCTAACAATTGGACCGCACCACCTTTGCACCTGGCGAGGGGGGAGCGGTGGGCCTCCCGCTGAGAGGGAAAGTCCATAGTCCCGGTCTCGAGAATGGTTCGCCCGGGGAGGAACTTGATGCTGTTGGGGTTTGGGGTCTCCTGGGTCTGGACGAAGAGAGAGCGGACTGAGAGAGAGCGAGGGAGAGAGAGCGGGAGAAAGGACGAGAAGAGCGGAGAGAGTTGTGCGAGAGGGGGAGAGCGCGGGGGGGGGAGGTAACGGGAAGGAGCAGCAGGGGAAAGCGGGGGAGAAAGAATGGAAGAGGGGGAGAGAGAAGGGAGGGAAAGAGAGAGAGAGAGGGAGACACAGACACATTCGTGAAGAGTGACCTGTATATAATTATGTCCAACTTCTCTCCCACCCAAGGCGACCGTGCTAATCCAAGGTGGCGGGGGAAAGACAACAAACTAAACACAACAAGAAGCAGTTTTTAATGAAATGATTTGTTCAATCTAAACGATGACCATTTAAAAGTGGAGCACAGCTCCCAATAGCTTCCTGATATCAGAAGAGCGTTCCAGACGCTGCATGCGTCTGGCATGCAGATGTGGATGATGGTGGTGATAATGATGGTGATGATGATAGTGGTGATGATGGTGATGATGGTGGTGGTGATGATGGTGATGATAGTGGTGATGGTGGTGGTGATGATGGTGGTAATGATGGTGGTGGTGATGATGATGGTGGTGATAATGATGGTGATGATAGTGGTGATGATGGTGGTGGTGATGATGATGATGGTGGTGATAATGATGGTGATGATAGTGGTGATAATGGTGGTGATGATGGTGGCAGTGATAATGATGGTGATGATAGTGGTGATGGTGGTGGTGGTAATGATGGTGGTGGTGATGGTGGTGATGATGATGGTGGTGATGATGGTAATGATGGTGGTAATGATGGTGGTGGTGATGATGGTAATGATGGTGGTAATGATGGTGGTGGTGATGATGATGGTGGTGATGGTGGTAATGATGGTGGTGGTGATGATGATGATGGTGGTAATGATAGTAATGATCATGGGCTGGTTGATGATGATGGTAATGATGGTGGTGGTGATGATGGTCGTGATAATGGTGGTGATGATGGTGGCGGTGATGATGGTCATGATGATAGTGGTGATGATGACGGTGGTGATATTTACCTGTTTGTTGAGCGACTCCCATCATTCTGGTCGCCACCCTTAACGTTCTGCCAGTGACAGACAGAGACAAAGAGTTATAAAACTTCATACTCACATAGACCCACATCGACTCACACGGGGACGCACAGACTCGTACAGAAACCCACCGACTCACAAAGAGACCCATATACTCACTCGGAGACCCATGTACTCACAGGGACACATAGACACTCACAGAGAGACCCACAGACTCAATCGGAGAACCCATAGACTCACTCAAAGACCCGAAGACTCACCTGATGAAGGCCGCTTGCGTTGCGGCCGAAACGTCGCGAGATTTTATCGCGTTATTTTATTATTTGATCAATTTTTTTATTTTCATTCTCATTCTACGTGGCGGTGACTTCACCGAAAAGAACCAAAGAAGATGAATCCTCGCGGTCACGAAAGCTTTAAATCGAGAATTTAGTTTTGTGGTAGTGGTGGTGATGGTGGTGGTGATGGTGGAGGTTCATCCTTGGCTAGGCCGCAACTTGTTACGACATCGTTAAACGTTCGTGTAATCCACCCCCCCAACCGGAGGACAAAGTTCTCAAAATCTAAGGGCGCTCAAGTCGAGTATGCGTTGCCAAACTGCGAGGGGGAGCCGGCGGGGGGGACGATGTTTGTGGATAAAGAAGTCGCCTCTCACCTGAACGCCGACACAGAACAGCGAAGCGCCGCCATTTTTTTTGTTTTGTTTTGTTCGTGTCAGTTAAGCGAGTGACGTCACGCGCGGGAGGAAGCGATTCTTCGGCGATCGAAAGGAATCGATTCCGTTGAACTATAATTAACGGAGTCGGAATCGGTGTTCGATTTAAGCGGCGCGAATTCGTGAATCGATTTTGGTGTAACGGTTTGCAATGGGTGGGGTTTCGGGGTTTTTCAGGGAATCGATCGCGAGTGGGTATGGATTCGGAATCGTGATTGAAACACTGTGGGCAGGAGTAAATCCGATGAGCTGTAAAGCTCTTCGGTGACATTGGATGTCCAGTAGGTGACGTTGGGGGGGGGGGGGCGCCTCCCCCACCACCAAGCAGCTGGAGAAATTATTTTTGCTAATAAAAAATAAAGATTGTTTTATAAGTAGCTTTGTTGTGTTAAAAACATTTTTTTATAAAAATAAAAATAAAATGTATTTAAAAATTTTGATAAATTTATAAAAAAAAATGTATTGATTCTTTGGACGTGAATTTATTATTATTATTTTTTTCGATCTACGTGGCTCAACCAAAAGACCCAAAGAATACTGTGACGATTTAAAACTTTCGTGACTGCATGGGATTCATATTGTTGGTTCTTTCGGTAAAGTCACCACCACCACCACCACGTAGAAGAAGGGAAAACAATAAAATAATAAAAAAATATGAAACAATAAAATAATAAAAAATATAAAATAATACAAAAAAGCCGTCTCGGGTGTGGACCAATCAAATTTCAAGGACAGTGCCAATATCATTATCAGAGTTGTCTCTTTAGTTTGCATTTTGACTGCTTGTGTTGTGGTTATTGCAAACATGATGCCTTGAATAAAGGTGTCAGTTTTTTGTGCCAGTTAAAAGGGTAAAAACCTATTCCTATATCTTGTTACTGGCAAAGGAGGTCTCATAATGTAAATGCTCACCCCGAGCCCTCAATAACTCTGATGGTGCGCTGTGTTTGAGTTGTACGCCTTTTGGCATCTTCTGGTCCAACACCAGTGGAGACTAGGCTCTAAGAAAAGCCGTCTCGGGTGTGGACCAATCAAATTCAAGGACAGTGCCAATATTATTATCAGAGTTGTCTCTTTGTGTTTGCATTTTGACTGCTTGTGTTGTGGTTATTGCAAACATGATGCCTTGAATAAAGGTGTCAGTTTTTTTGTGCCAGTTAAAAGGGTAAAAACCTATTCCTATATCTTGTTACTGGCAAAGGAGGTCTCATAATGTAAATGCTCACCCCTAGCCCTCAATACTCTGATAGTGCCCTGCTGTTTTTGAGCTGTACGCCTTTTGGCGTCTTCTGGTCCAACACCAGTGGAGAGACTAAAGGGGCTCTAAGAAAAGCCGTCTCGGGTGTGGACCAATCAAATTCAAGGACGGTGCCAATATCATTATCAGAGTTGTCTCTTTTTGTTTGCATTTTGACTGCTTGTGTTGTGGTTATTGCAAACATGATGCCTTGTATAAAGGTTTCAGTTTTTGTGCCAGTTAAAAGGGTAAAAACCTATTCCTATATCTTGTTACTGGCAAAGGAGGTCTCATAATGTAAATGCTCAATCCCGAGCCCTCAATAACTCTGATAGTGCGCTGCTGTTTTTGAGTTGTACGCCTTTTGGCGTCTTCTGGTCCAACACCAGTGGAGAGACTAAGGGGCTCTAAGAAAAGCCGTCTCGGGTGTGGACCAATTAAATTCAAGGACGGTGCCAATATCATTATCAGAGTTGTCTCTTTTTGTTTGCATTTTGACTGCTTGTGTTGTGGGTATTGCAAACATGATGCCTTGAATAAAGGTGTCAGTTTTTTGTGCCAGTTAAAAGGGTAAAAACCTCTTCCTATATCTTGTTACTGGCAAAGGAGGTCTCATAATGTAAATAAAAACATGCTGACCAGCCCAGCTAATTTTCTGACTTGCAACACCCTGCTGCTTGGACACTTTAACGCAGCTATTGTTGACATGTAAACTCCCTTCGTCAAGGCGTCCTGCTCCTCCCACCGAGCTTAAAAAAAGACGCTGCGGATCTTAGCAGCGGTCACCGAAGCTCTGTCAGTCCCGGCAGTTTCCGTTGCTTCGCCTGAAGAGGGCCACTTGTGTTGCGATCGAAACGTCCGTGATACTCTTTTTAATTATTTTTTTTCTCTATCTACGTGGCTTTTGCCGAAAGACCCGAAGAATATTCATTCCCGCATTCGCGAAATCTCTTAAGTCATAACAGTATGTGATAATGGGGGGGTGGGGGGTGGGGGTCCATTTGGTGGACATCACCTGCTCATGAATATTAATGAGGGGGGTGGGCCTCATGTGGAGTGACGTCACGAGCGTTAAGGACATTCCCTGGGTGATTATAGTTAGGTACGAGCTTTTTTTACCCGTCCAGGGACGGGTGTCTATTGCAGTAAATCAGAAATATTCAAGAGAAAAATTGTTCAGCTCATGATTATTAATGAGGGGGGGGGGTTACCCCATGTGGAGTGACGTCATCCGTTATTGGTTATTGTGGAGAGGCGCGGCATGTGGAGTGACGTCACCCGCACGTGGTTATTGTGGCAGGGTGCGGCATGTGGAGTGACGTCACCCCCACGTGGTTATTGTGGAGGGGTGCGGCATGTGTAGTGACGTCACCCCCACGTGGTTATTGTGGGGGGGTGCGGCATGTGGAGTGACGTCACCCCCACGTGGTTATTGTGGAGGGGCGCGGCATGTGGAGTGACGTCACCCCCACGTGTTTATTGTGGAGGGGTGCGGCATGTGTAGTGACGTCACCCCCACGTGGTTATTGTGGAGGGGCGCGGCATGTGTAGTGACGTCACCCCCACGTGGTTATTGTGAAGGGGTGCGGCATGTGTAGTGACGTCACCCCCACGTGGTATTGTGGAGGGGTGCGGCATGTGGAGTGACGTCACCCCCACGTGGTTATTGTTTAGGGGCGCGGCATGTGTAGTGACGTCACCCCCCACGTGGTTATTGTGGAGGGGTGCGGCATGTGGAGTGACGTCACCCCCACGTGGCTATTGTGGAGGGGTGCGGCATGTGGAGTGACGTCACCCCCACGTGGTTATTGTGGAGGGGTGCGGCATGTGGAGTGACGTCACACGCTCATAAATATTAATGAAGAGTGGGGGGGCCTCTTTTGCGGTGACGTCACGCACGGATGACGTCACTGTGCTGCTGTAGATGTATTTTTTACCGTCACTTCCTGTAAAGAAACGTCATCATGTTTGAAGCGACTTTGTGTAATACATTATTTAATTCAGCTCGACCTTCCTCTGCGTTCATGTGGAAATCCACCCACTCAAATTAAATATTAATGAGTGGGTGGTGGGCCTCATGTGGAGTGACGTCACGCGGCGGGGGGGGTGGGTGGGCCTCATGTTGAGTGACGTCACACGGCGGGGGGGGGGGCCTCATGTGGAGTGACGTCACGTTGGGGGGAGGGGGTGGGCCTCATCTGGAATGACGTCACGCGGCAGGAGGGGGGTGGGCCTAATGTGGAGTGACGTGACACGGCGGGGGGGGGGGTGGGCCTCATCTGGAATGACGTCACGCGGCAGGAGGGGGGTGGGCCTCATGTGGAGTGACGTCACACAAAGGGGGGGGTGGGCCTCATCTGGAGTGACGTCACGCGGCGGGGGGGAGGGGGTGGCCTCATGTGGAGTGACGTCACGCGGCGGGGGGGGGGGGTGGGCCTCATGTGGAGTGACGTCACACGGGGGGAGAGGGTGGGCCTCATGCATAGTGACGTCACGCGGGGGGACGCACGTCCTCGGCTTATTATAGCAGTAAAATATCCACACTCTTTGGGCCTATTCGGTAAAGTCACGTAGGTCAAAAAAAATAAAACAACAACAAATAAAACAACAACAAATAAAACAACAACACCAACAAAACAGACCCAACGAGTATGGATCCCCGCAGTCACGAAGGCTTTGAATCTAGAAGCAAAACGCCCCTTCCGTTTCGCTGCGACTGACCTTCCAGCATTGCCGCCACGCCGTTTCGGAGACGCCGCTCAGGGCGGCGATAAGGTTTGGGGCCGGCGTCTGCGACCGCAGACGCCGGCCGCAACGCCCAGGTTGCACTGCGCGAACGCGCGATTGGCCCGGACGACTCTGGGTGCGGTAAGGCCTCGTGGGTCTCGGGCAACTTGGTCTCCCCGCCGCGAGTTACTTGTTGTGCAAGACGAACAAGACAATCTGCAAGTGAATATTTGACTTGATGGACGAGCGAGGGGTCTTGCCGTGAGCGAGGGGTCTTGCCGGGTGCGAGCGAGCGGTGGTACGGGCGCACACTCTTCTGTGCTCGTAGATTTGAAGCTTCCGTGACTGCACGGGAACCATGCCCCTTTGGTTCCAGTCGGTAAAGTCACGTAGCAGGTAAAAAAAATTTGTTATTTATTTTTTACCTACACCTACGTGACTTTACCGAACAGAAGCAAAGAGTGTGGACGCTTTTGCACTGCCCTGCGTCACGTGATCACGGCTGACGTACGAGCGAGGGTCTTGGCGATACGAGCGGCAGTAGTACTTGTACACGCTTTGTAATGCAGAGCGTCACGTGATCACGGCTGACGTACGAGCGAGGGTCTTGGCGATACGAGCAGTAGTAGTACTTGTACACGCTTTTGTACTGCCCTGCGTCACGTGATCACAACTGACGTACGAGCGAGGGTCTTGGCGATACGAGCAGCAGTAGTACTTGTACACACTTTTGTAATGCAGAGCGTCACGTGATCACAACTGACGTACGAGCGAGGGTCTAGCAGTACGAGCGGTAGTAGTACTTGTACACGCTTTGTAATGCAGAGCGTCACGTGATCACAACTGACGTACGAGCGAGGGTCTTGGCGATACGAGCGGTAGTAGTACTTGTACACGCTTTTGTACTGCCGTGCGTCACGTGATCTCAACTGACGTACGAGCGAGGGTCTAGCAGTACGAGCGGTAGTAGTACTTGTACACGCTTTTGTACTGCCGAGCGTCACGTGATCACGGCTGACGTACGAGCGAGGGTCTTGGCGATACGAGCGGTAGTAGTACTTGTACACGCTTTTGTACTGCCGAGCGCTTTGATGTGCGAGTGTGCTTTGGATTACAGACACGTTTAATCCGGAAAGGAATTCTCGCTTCGCAATCCACGGTTTTCACTGTGCTTGTGTTTAGTTGTCGGAACGTTCTGACCGCGGTGCGCCTCCTACTGGACATCTGATCAAGTACATTTCGACGTTAAAGCTTTCGTGGCTGCAAGGATTCATCTTCTTTGGTTCTTTCGGTAAAGTCACCACCACGTAGAATGGGAATAAAATAATAAATTAATAAAATAACGCGATTAAATTCTCACGACGTTTCGGCCACAACATAGCCATTTCCGTGACCAGTCACAAGCTAATCACTCAGCTATTTCAATGCTAAATTCTCCTGTTTGATTTGTACTAGGTGCCTCTGTGGATGTGTAGGCTTTGACTTTAACATAGCCATTTCTGTGACCAGTCACAAGCTAATCACTCAGCTATTTCAATGCTAAATTCTCCGGTTTGATTTGTACTTGGTGCCTCTGTGGATGTGTAGGCTTTGACTTTAACATAGCCATTTCTGTGACCAGTCACAAGCTAATCACTCAGTTATTTCAATGCTAAATTCTCCTGTTTGATTTGTACTAGGTGCCTCTGTGGATGTTGTAGGCTTTGACTTTAACATAGCCATTTCTGTGACCAGTCACAAGCTAATCACTCAGCTATTTCAATGCTAAATTCTCCTGTTTGATTTGTATTAGGTGCCTCTGTGGATGTGTAAGCTTTGACTTTAACATAGCTATTTCTGTGACCAGTCACAAGCTAATCACTCAGCTATTTCAATGCTAAATTCTACTGTTTTATATGTAAACCCCTTTGTCAAGGTGCCTCACCTCTCTAAACCAGCTTAAAAAGACGCTACGAATCTTAACAACGTTCATCGAAGCTCTGTCGTCCCGACAGGTCTGTTCCTTTCACCTGAAGGCCACTTGTGTTGTGGCCGAAACGTCGTGAGAATTTGATTGTTTTATTTTATTTATTAATTTATTATTTGATTCTCATTCTACGTGACTTTACTGAAAGAACCAAAGAAGATCTGATTAAATAAATTGCTTCAAAGCTCACGGGGATTCAGTAGTATGCCTTTTGGCGTCTTCTGGTCCAACACCAGTAGAGAGACTAAAGGGCTCTAAGAAAAGCCGTCTCTGGTGTGGACCAATCAAATTCAAGGACAGTGCCAATATCATTATCAGAGTTGTCTCTTTTTTTTTTTGCATTTTGACTGCTTGTGTTGTGGTTATAGCAAACATGATGCCTTGAATAAAGGTGTCAGTTTTTGTGCCAGTTAAAAGGGTAAAAACCTATTCCTATATCTTGCTACTGGCAAAGGAGGTCTCATAATGTAAATGCTCACCCCTAGCCCCCATTAACTCTGATAGTGCGCTGTTTTTGAGTTGTACGCCTTTTGGCGTCTTCTGGTCCAACACCAGTGGAGAGACTAAAGGGCTCTAAAGAAAAGCCGTCTCGGGTGTGGACCAATCAAATCTCAAGGACAGTGCCAATATTATTATCAGAGTTGTCTTTTTTTTGTTTGCATTTTGACTGCTTGTGTTGTGGTTATTGCAAACATGATCCCCTTGTATAAAGGTGTCAGTTTTTGTGCCAGTTAAAAGGGTAAAAACCTATTCCTGTATCTTGCTACTGGCAAAGGAGGTCTCATAACGCTCATGGGGAATTCCTCCGCCCAGTAACGTTTTATATTCTTTGGTTTCTTTTGGTGAAGTCACGCAGATAGAAACATGGTAACTATTCTGATCATCTGATCGGACATCGGCTGGACAAAAGAAGCGGCCCTTTGTGGGGGCCGGTTGCCACCTGTTGCCTTGCCATTTCACACACAGCGTCGTCGGTGTAACGGTGCTTATTTCAGGAATATTTTGATGTTTTTTTTCCCATGGATTTTCTGTTTGCGCACAGTCAACACACACACGTATAGTCACTTTAAGATGTTTTTCTTGTTCGTGTTTTAGTTTTTTTTTGTTTGTTGTTGTGGTTGCACTCTGATTCAAGAGCCGAATGGCTCACAGGGCTCTATACCAAAATAAATGGAAATAAATGGAAAAAATAAATTGGTTCGTTGGTCTCTTTCTTACGAGGGGGAGGTGGGTCACTCCCGTTTCTAATTGGGGCTTCAGTTACACCCACCATTGCTTAAGTGTTAATCACTGGGGCTCACAGAACCACTAAGGCTCCCATACTTCAGCCCCTTGGTGTTAGTTAACCCTTATTATAGTAAGACTTGTTTAAAACTTATTTAAGATTTTAGATTCCTATATGTTGAATGTATGCACCATCCTGCCAAAGTAAATTCCGTGTCGGTGTGAACTTTCATGGCTAATAAAACCCTTTCTGATTCTGATAGGGCTCGTGTGTTAATCACTGGGGCTCACAGAGCCAGACTGAGGCTCACATAGGGTTCAGTGTTAATGACTGAGACTCACAGAGCCAGACTGAGGCTCTCACAGGGTTCAGTGTTAATCACTGAGGCTCACAGAGCCAGACTAAGGCTCCCACAGGGTTCAGTGTTAATTACTGAGACTCACAGAGCCAGACTGAGGCTCTCACAGGGTTCAGTGTTAATGACTGAGACTCACAGAGCCAGACTGAGGCTCTCACAGGGTTCAGTGTTAATCACTGAGGCTCACAGAGCCAGATCGAGGCTCCCACAGGGTTCAGTGTTAATCACTGAGGCTCACAGAGCCAGACTGAGGCTCCCACAGGGTTCAGTGTTAATCACTGAGACTCACAGAGCCAGACTAAGGCTCCCACAGGGTTCAGTGTTAATCACTGAGACTCACAGAGCCAGACTAAGGCTCCCACAGGGTTCAGTGTTAATCACTGAGGCTCACATAGCCAGACTGAGGCTCCCACAGGGTTCAGTGTTAATCACTGAGGCTCACAGAGCCAGACTAAGGCTCCCACAGGGTTCAGTGTTAATCACTGAGACTCACAGAGCCAGACTAAGGCTCCCACAGGGTTCAGTGTTAATCACTGAGGCTCACAGAGCCAGACTGAGGCTCCCACAGGGTTCAGTGTTAATCACTGAGACTCACAGAGCCAGACTAAGGCTCCCACAGGGTTCAGTGTTAATCACTGAGACTCACAGAGCCAGACTAAGGCTCCCACAGGGTTCAGTGTTAATCACCGAGACTCACAGAGCCAGACTAAGGCTCCCCATAAGGTTCAGAGTTAATCACTGAGACTCACAGAGCCAGACTAAGGCTCTCACAGGGTTCAGTGTTAATCACTGAGGCTCACAGAGCCAGACTAAGGCTCCCACAGGGTTCAGTGTTAATCACTGAGGCTCACAGAGCCAGACTAAGGCTCCCACAGGGTTCAGTGTTAATCACTGAGGCTCACAGAGCCAGACTAAGACTCCCACAGGGTTCAGTGTTAATCACTGATACTCACAGAGCCAGACTGAGGCTCCCACAGGGTTCAGTGTTAATCACTGAGACTCACAGAGCCAGACTAAGGCTCCCACAGGGTTTCAGTGTTAATCACTGAGACTCACAGAGCCAGACTATGGCTCCCACAGGGTTCAGTGTTAATCACTGAGACTCACAGAGCCAGACTAAGGCTCCCACAGGGTTCAGTGTTAATCACCGAGGCTCTCTCTCTCTCATGGTTAAAGGGATTTGTATTTGAATAAAATGACACCGAAGCCAACCTCGACCACGTGACACCAGACTGTATTAATTCACCACGTGCGTTGCACACTGTACATGTTGCAGAGGGGGAGGGGAGTGTGTGTGTGTGCGTGTCTGTGTGTGTGTGTGTCTGTGTGTGTGTCTCTATATGTAGGGGAGCGGTGGTGCAGCGGTTAGCGCTACGCTGCGCTATGAACCTGGCGACCCGGAGTTCGATTCCCGCTCACCGCCACCAACACCACCACAGTGACGATTATCTGAACCGGTCCCGGGCCTCCCCTAGGTCGACTCAGTCTCAAATGAGTAACCTTGTGCGGTGTGTAGTAAATATCGCTCACTGGGGGAGACAAAGGCGGTCGGGGGTGGTGCTGGTAGCCACCCACCCCCCATCGTGAACCATTACCGGCCTTCATAGGTGCCGCTCGCTAACAGCACTTGCCCCTACAGTCTGTTACAGGCTACACGGGGGATCTTTGTTTTATCTTTGTCTCTCTATGTGTGTCTACGTCACACTCTCTCTTTCTACAGCTGTACATTTATATATTTGTATGTGTCTGTGTATGCACGTGCGTCTCTCTCTCTCTCTGTACATCTATTGTTGCCGACGAGGTCCTCATCTGCAGCCTCCCCCCTCCTTCGCTCACCGGGGCTGCGTCCTCCCCCAAGGTCTACTCGGCCCTAACTCCACCACCAGCAAGCCACGCGCTGGGCGGACAGTTGACCCGAGTGCCGCCCGTGATAGGGGCTCGGGTTAAGCAATAGCGGGGAGAGAGACAGAGACGATAGAGAGACAGAGATGAGAGACAGAGATGAGAGAGAGAGACAGAGAGACAGAGACAGAGAGAAGAGAGAGAGACAGAGACGAGAGACAGAGAGAGAGACCGAGAGAGAGAGAGACAGAGACAAGAGAGAGAGAGACAGAGACGAGAGAGACAGAGACGAGAGAGACAGAGAGAGACGATAGAGAGACAGAGACGAGAGAGAGACAGAGACGAGAGAGAGAGACAGAGACGAGAGAGAGAGACGAGAGACCGAGAGACAAAGACAGAGAGACAGACAGAGAGAGACGAGAGACAGAGACGAGAGACGAGAGACACAGAGAGAGACAGAGACGAGAGACAGAGACGAGAGACAGAGACGAGACAGAGACGAGACAGAGACGAGACAGAGAGAGACATCTCAGCTGCTTCACTTCCTCCGGGAGCCCCCACCAGCCATGATGGTGGCAATCCTGATGAAGATGTTCATGATGTCCATGTAGATACTGAGACACCTACGGACGAACAGAGAGACAGAGACACGGGATGAAGGAGAGACACAGGGAGACAGAGACAGAGAGAGACACACAAACTTCGAATAAACAGCAGCAGGAAGAGTCTTGGGTCGGGGATCGAACCCACGCCCTCCTGTATACCAGGCAAGGTAGTTAACATCTCCTAGCCATCGTGGGGCGCGTCATTGAACTCTCTCTACCCGTGTCTCTCTCTCTCTACCCGTGTCTCTCTCTCTACCCGTGTCTCTCTCTACCCGTGTCTCTCTCTCTCTCTACCCGTGTCTCTCTCTACCCGTGTCTCTCTCTCGCCCGGTGTCTCTCTCTCTACCCGTGTCTCTCTCTCTCTCTCCCCGTGTCCCTCTCTCTGTCTCTCCCCGTGTCCCTCTCTCTGTCTCTCCCCGTGTCTCTCTCTCTCTCTCTCTCCCCGTGTCTCTCTCTCTCTCCCCGTGTCCCTCTCTTTACCCGTGTCTCTCTCTCTCTCTACCCGTGGCTCTCTCTCTCTACCCGTGGCTCTCTCTCTCTCCCCGTGTCTCTCTCTCTCTAACCCCCCGTGGCTCTCTCTCTCTCTACCCGTGTCTCTCTCTCTCTCCACGTGTCTCTCTCTGTCTCTCCCCGTGTCTCTCTCTGTCTCTCCCCGTGTCTCTCTCACTCTCCCCGTGCCTCTCTCTCTCCCCGTGCCTCTCTCTCTCCCCGTGTCTCTCTCTCCCCGTGTCTCTCTCCCCGTGTCTCTCTCGCCCCGTGTCTCTCTCTCTCGCCCCGTGTCTCTCTCTACCCGTGTCTCTCTCTCTCCCCGTGTCTCTCTCTCTCCCCGTGTCTCTCTCCGTGTCTCTTTCTCTCCCCGTGTCTCTCTCTCACGCCCCGTGTCTCTCTCTCTCGCCGTGTCTCTCTCTCACGCCCCGTGTGTCTCTCTCTACCCGTGTGTCTCTCTCTCTCTACCCGTGTGTCTCTCTCTCTCTACCCGTGTGTCTCTCTCTCTCTACCCGTGTGTCTCTCTCTCTCTACCCGTGTGTCTCTCTCTCTCTACCCGTGTCTCTCTCTACCCGTGTCTCTCTCTACCCGTGTCTCTCTCTACCCGTGTCTCTCTCTACCCGTGTCTCTCTCTACCCGTGTCTCTCTCTACCCGTGTCTCTCTCTACCCGTGTCTCTCTCTACCCAGGTCTCTCTCTACCCGTGTCTCTCTCTACCCGTGTCTCTCTCTACCCGTGTCTCTCCCTACCCGGGTCTCTCTCTACCCGGGTCTCTCTCTACCCGTGTCTCTCTCTACCCGTGTCTCTCTCTACCCGTGTCTCTCTCTCTCATGCCCCGTGTCTTTCTCTCTCATGCCCCGTGTCTCTCTCTCTCACGCCCCATGTCTCTCTCTACCTGTGTCTCTCTCCGTATGTCTCTATTTCTCTCTCGCCGTGTCTCACTCTCTGTCTCTCCTCGTGTCTCTCTCCCCGTGTCTCTCTTTCTGTCTATCCCCGTGTCTCTCTCTCCCCGTTTCCCTCTCCCCATGTCTCTCTCCCCGTGTCTCTCTCTCCCCGTTTCCTTCACCCCGTGTCTCTCTCCCCGTGTCTCTCTCTCTCTCACGCCCCATGTCTCTCTCTCTCTCACGCCCCGTGTCTCTCTCTCTCCCCGTGTCTCTCTCTCTCCCCGTGTCTCTCTCTCCCCGTGTCTCTCTCTCCCCGTGTCTCTCTCTCGCCCCGTGTCTCTCTCTCTACCCGTGTCTCTCTCTTTCTGTCTCTCCCCGTGTCTCTCTCTCTCCCCATGTCTCTCTCTCTCCCCATGTCTCTCTCTCTCTCTCTCCCCGTGTCTGTGCGTCTCTCCGTCTCACCCGTTGATGGGGTCGTAGGCGGGGCGCATCCCCCCTGGAGGTGGGTAAGTCTCGGCTCTCCGCACCACGCGCTGAGTGTCGTACAGCAGCAGAGCGCCAAACAGCAGCAGACCCCCGTAGAGGGAGACGGAATAGAGAGCCGAGCCAAGCGCGGAGCCGGCCGGGAGGAACACGGAGCCTGGAGACTCGCACGGAGAGAGACACGGGGGGTGAGAGAGACACACGGGGAGAGAGAGAGAGAGACACGGGGAGAGAGAGACACACGGGGAGAGAGAGAGAGAGACACGGGGAGAGAGAGAGACACGGGGAGAGAGAGAGAGAGAGAGACACGGGGCGTGAGAGAGACACGGGGAGAGAGAGAGACACGGGGAGAGAGAGAGACGGGGCGAGAGACACGGGCAGCGAGAGAGACACAGGGAGAGAGAGACGGGGAGAGAGAGAGAGACGGGGCGAGAGAGAGAGACGGGGCGAGAGAGAGAGACGGGGCGAGAGACACGGGGAGAGAGACACGGGGTGAGAGAGAGAGACACGGAGAGAGAGAGAGAGACACGGAGAGAGAGAGAGAGACACGGGGCGTGAGAGAGAGACACGGGGCGTGAGAGAGAGAGACACGCAGAGAGAGAGACACGGAGAGAGAGAGAGAGAGACACGGGCAGAGAAAGAGAGACACGGGGAGGGAGAGAGAGACACGGGGAGAGAGAGAGACACGGGGAGAGAGAGACACGGGGAGAGAGAGAGAGACACGGGGAGAGAGAGAGAGACACGGGGAGAGAGAGAGAGAGACACGGGGAGAGAGAGAGAGAGACACGGGGAGAGAGAGACACGGGGTGTGAGAGAGAGACACGGGGAGAGAGAGAGAGACACGGGGAGAGAGAGAGAGACACGGGGAGAGAGAGAGAGACACGGGGAGAGAGAGAGAGACACGGGGAGAGAGAGAGAGAGACACGGGGAGAGAGAGAGAGACACGGGGTGTGAGAGAGAGACACGGGGTGTGAGACCACTTTCTCTCACCCCCACCACCACTCTCTCTCACCCCCCCACCCTTCCCCCCACCCCCCCACCCCCCCCACCTCCTCCCCCCCCCCCACCTCCCCACCCACCTCTCCCCCCCCCACCCCCCCCACCTCCTCCCCCCCCCCCCCACCTCCCCACCCACCTCTCCCCCCCCCACCCTCTCACCGAGTGAGGCTGCCACCACCACCCCCAGCCCGGCCGCCAGGGGCCCCCCCACGTAGAGGAAGCGGTCGCTGGGGGCACAGACGGCCACGGCCGACAGGGCCCCCACCAGGCCCCCGCTGTAGCAGGCCGCCCGCAGCAGCAGCGGGCCCCCCAGCACCACCATCGGGCACAGCAGGAGACCCATCAGGCCTAGCCGTGGGTCGGGGGGCATGGAGGGGGAGGAGGAGGAGGAGTGAGACAGGGTGGTGGTGGTGGTGGTGGTGCTGGTGGTGGTGGTGGTGAAGGTGGTGGTGGTGGTGGTGGTTGTGGTGATGGTGGTGATGGTGGTGGTGGTGGTGATGGTGGTGGTGATGGTGGTGATGATGGTGGTGGTGATGGTGGTGATGATGGTGGTGGTGATGGTGGTGATGATGGTGGTGGTGATGGTGGTGGTGGTGGTGGTTGTGGTGCTGGTGGTGGTGATGGTGGTGGTGGTGATGGTGGTGGTGGTGGTGATGGTGGTGGTGGTGATGGTGATGGTGGTGGTGGTGGTGGTTGTGGTGCTGGTGGTGGTGATGGTGGTGATGGTGGTGGTGGTGGTGATGGTGGTGGTGGTGGTGATGGTGGTGGTGATGGTGGTGATGATGGTGGTGGTGATGGTGGTGATGATGGTGGTGGTGATGGTGGTGGTGGTGGTGGTTGTGGTGCTGGTGGTGGTGATGGTGGTGATGGTGGTGGTGGTGGTGATGGTGGTGGTGGTGGTGATGGTGGTGGTGATGGTGGTGATGATGGTGGTGGTGATGGTGGTGATGATGGTGGTGGTGATGGTGGTGATGATGGTGGTGGTGGTGGTGGTTGTGGTGCTGGTGGTGGTGATGGTGGTGATGGTGGTGGTGGTGGTGGTGGTGATGGTGGTGGTGATGGTGGTGATGATGGTGGTGGTGGTGCTGGTGGTGGTGCTGCTGCTTTTGCTGGTGCTGCTGGTGGTGGTGGTGATGGTGGTGGTGGTGATGGAGGTGGCGGTGGTGGTGGTGGTGGTGAAGGTGGTGCTGGTGCTGGTGGTGGTGCTGGTGCTGGTTAGAGGTCTCGTCGCCGTCGTGACCAATTTTGGACTTTCACGCCCAATGTCGCCGCACGTCAAAGCGGTCAACAACGACTCACAGGTCGCTCAGAGTCCCCCGTCACGTCACGTGTCTCTCTCTCCGTGTCTCTCTCTCTCCCCGTGTCTCTCTCTCTCTCCTCGTGTCTCTCTCCTCGTGTCTCTCCCCGTGTCTCTCTCTCCCCGTGTCTCTGTCTCTCTCTCCCTGTGTCTCTGTCTCTCTACCCGTGTCTCTCTCTCCGTGTCTCTCTCTCCCCGTGTCTCTCTCTCTCCGTGTCTCTCTCTCCGTGTCTCTCTCTCTCCTCGTGTCTCTGTCTCTCCCCGTGTCTCTCTCTCTCTCCTCGTGTCTCTCCCCGTGTCTCTCTCTCCACGTGTCTCTGTCTCCGTGTCTCTCTCTCCCCGTGTCTCTGTCTCTCTCTCCCCGTGTCTCTGTCTCTCTCTCCCTGTTTCTCTGTCTCTCTCCCCGTGTCTCTCTCTCTCCGTGTCTCTCTCTCCGTGTCTCTCTCCCCGTGTCTCTCTCTCTCTCCTCGTGTCTCTCCCCGTGTCTCTCTCTCCCCGTGTCTCTGTCTCCGTGTCTCTCTCTCCCCGTGTCTCTGTCTCTCTCTCCCCGTGTCTCTGTCTCTCTCTCCCCGTGTCTCTGTCTCTCTACCCGTGTCTCTCTCTCCGTGTCTCTCTCTCCCCGTGTCTCTCTCTCTCCGTGTCTCTGTCTCTCCCCGTGTCTCTCTCTCCCCGTGTCTCTCTCTCTCCCCGTGTCTCTCCCCCTCCCCGTGTCTCTCTCTCTCCCCGTGTCTCTCTCCCAGTGTCTCTCTCTCTCCCCGTGTCTCTATCTCTCCCCGTGTCTCTCTCTCTCCCCGTGTCTCTCTCTCTCCCCGTGTTTCTCTCTCTCCCCGTGTCTCTCTCTCTCCCCGTGTCTCTCTCTCTCCCCGTGTCTCTCTCTCTCCCCGTGTCTCTCTCTCTCCCCGTGTCTCTCTCTCTCCCCGTGTCTCTCTCTCTCCCCGTGTCTCTCTCTCTCCCCGTGTCTCTCTCTCTCCCCGTGTCTCTCTCCCCGTGTCTCTCTCCCCGTGTCTCTCTCCCCGTGTCTCTCTCCCCGTGTCTCTCTCCCCGTGTCTCTCTCCCCGTGTCTCTCTCTCTCCCCGTGTCTCTCCCTCTCCCCGTGTCTCTCCCTCTCCCCGTGTCTCTCCCTCTCCCCGTGTCTCTCCCTCTCCCCGTGTCTCTCCCTCTCCCCATGTCTCTCCCTCTCCCCGTGTCTCTCCCTCTCCCCGTGTCTCTCCCTCTCCCCGTGTCTCTCTCTCTCCCCATGTCTCTCTCTCCCCGTGTCTCTCTCTCCGTGTCTCTCTCCCCGTGTCTCTCTCTCTCTCCCCGTGTCTCTCTCTCTCCCCGTGTCTCTCTCCCTGTGTCTCTCTCCCCGTGTCTCTCTCTCCCCGTGTCTCTCTCTCTCCGTGTCTCTCTCTCTCCCCGTGTCTCTCTCTCCGTGTCTCTCTCTCCCCGTGTCTCTCTCTCCCCGTGTCTCTCTCTCTCCCCGTGTCTCTCTCTCTCCGTGTCTCTGTCTCTCCCCGTGTCTCTCTCTCCCCGTGTCTCTCTCTCTCTCTCCCCGTGTCTCTCTCCCCGTGTCTCTCTCCCCATGTCTCTCTCTCCCCGTGTCTCTCTCTCTCCGTGTCTCTCTCCCCGTGTCTCTCTCTCTCCCCGTGTCTCTCTCTCTCCCCGTGTCTCTCTCTCTCCCCGTGTCTCTCTCTCTCCCCGTGTCTCTCTCTCTCCCCGTGTCTCTCTCTCTCCCCGTGTCTCTCTCTCCGTGTCTCTCTCCCCGTGTCTCTCTCCCCGTGTCTCTCTCCCCGTGTCTCTCTCCCCATGTCTCTCTCCCCGTGTCTCTCTCCCCGTGTCTCTCTCCCCGTGTCTCTCTCTCTCCCCGTGTCTCTCTCTCCCCGTGTCTCTCTCTCCCCGTGTCTCTCTCTCTCCCCGTGTCTCTCCCCCTCCCCGTGTCTCTCTCTCTCCCCGTGTCTCTCTCTCCGTGTCTCTCTCTCTCCCCATGTCTCTCTCTCCCCGTGTCTCTCTCTCTCCGTGTCTCTCTCCCCGTGTCTCTCTCTCTCCCCGTGTCTCTCTCCGTGTCTCTCTCCCCGTGTCTCTCTCCCCGTGTCTCTCTCCCCGTGTCTCTCTCCCCGTGTCTCTCTCTCTCCCCATGTCTCTCTCTCCCCGTGTCTCTCCCTCTCCCCGTGTCTCTCCCTCTCCCCGTGTCTCTCCCTCTCCCCGTGTCTCTCCCTCTCCCCGTGTCTCTCTCTCTCCCCATGTCTCTCTCTCCCCGTGTCTCTCTCTCCGTGTCTCTCTCCCCGTGTCTCTCTCTCTCCCCATGTCTCTCTCTCTCCGTGTCTCTCTCCCCGTGTCTCTCTCTCCGTGTCTCTCTCTCCGTGTCTCTCTCCCCATGTCTCTCTCTCTCTCCCCGTGTCTCTCTCCCCGTGTGTCTCTCCCCATGTCTCTCTCTCCCCGTTTCTCTCTCTCCCCGTGTCTCTCTCTCTCCCCATGTTTCTCTTCCCTCCCCGTGTCTCTCTCTCCCCTTGTCTCTCTCTCTCTCCCCGTGTCTCTCTCTCCCCGTGTCTCTCTCTCCCCGTGTCTCTCTCTCTCTCTCCCCGTGTCTCTCTCTCACCGTGTCTCTCTCTCCCCGTGTCTCTCTCTCTCTCCCCGTGTCTCTCTCTCTCACCGTGTCTCTCTCTCTCACCGTGTCTCTCTCTCCCCGTGTCTCTCTCTCTCCCCGTGTCTCTCTCCCCGTGTCTCTCTCCCCGTGTCTCTCTCTCTCCCCGTGTCTCTCTCTCCCCGTGTCTCTCTCTCCCCGTGTCTCTCTCTCCCCGTGTCTCTCTCTCTCTCCCCATGTCTCTCTCTCCCCGTGTCTCTCTCTCTCTCCCCGTGTCTCTCTCTCTCCCCGTGTCCCTCTCTCCCCGTGTCTCTCTCTCTCCCCGTGTCTCTCTCTCCGTGTCTCTCTCTCCCCGTGTCTCTCTCTCTCCGTGTCTCTCTCTCTCCGTGTCTCTGTCTCTCCCCGTGTCTCTGCCTCTCCCCGTGTCTCTCTCTCTCCCCGTGTCTCTCTCTCTCCCCGTGTCTCTCTCACTCTCCCCGTGTCTCTCTCTCTCCCCGTGTCTCTCTCTCCCCGTCTCTCTCTCCCCGTGTCTCTCTCCCCGTGTCTCTCTCTCTTCCCGTGTGTCTCTCTCTCCCCGTGTCTCTCTCTCTCTCCCCGTGTCTCTCTCTCTCTCCCCGTGTCTCTCTCTCTCCCCGTGTCTCTCTCTCTCCCCGTGTCTCTCTCTCCGTGTCTCTGTCTCTCTACCCGTGTCTCTCTCTCTCCCCGTGTCTCTCTCTCTCCCCGTGTCTCTCTCTCTCCCCGTGTCTCTCTCACTCTCCCCGTGTCTCTCTCTCTCCCCGTCTCTCTCTCCCCGTGTCTCTCTCCCCGTGTCTCTCTCCCCGTGTCTCTCTCTCTCTCCGTGTCTCTCTCTCTCCCCGTGTCTCTCTCTCTCTCCCCATGTCTCTCTCTCCCCGTGTCTCTCTCTCCGTGTCTCTCTCCCCGTGTCTCTCTCTCTCCCCGTGTCTCTCTCCCTGTGTCTCTCTCCCCGTGTCTCTCTCTCCCCGTGTGTCTCTCTCTCCGTGTCTCTCTCTCTCCCCGTGTCTCTCTCTCTCCCCGTGTCTCTCTCTCCGTGTCTCTCTCTCCCCGTGTCTCTCTCTCCCCGTGTCTCTCTCTCTCCCCGTGTCTCTCTCTCTCCGTGTCTCTGTCTCTCCCCGTGTCTCTCTCTCCCCGTGTCTCTCTCTCTCTCTCCCCGTGTCTCTCTCCCCGTGTCTCTCTCCCCATGTCTCTCTCTCCCTGTGTCTCTCTCTCTCCGTGTCTCTCTCCCCGTGTCTCTCTCTCTCCCCGTGTCTCTCTCTCTCCGTGTCTCTCTCTCTCCCCGTGTCTCTCTCTCTCCCCGTGTGTCTCTCTCCGTGTCTCTCTCCCCGTGTCTCTCTCCCCGTGTCTCTCTCCCCGTGTCTCTCTCCCCGTGTCTCTCTCCCCGTGTCTCTCTCCCCGTGTCTCTCTCCCCGTGTCTCTCTCCCCGTGTCTCTCTCTCTCCCCGTGTCTCTCTCTCCCCGTGTCTCTCTCTCCCCGTGTCTCTCCCTCTCCCCGTGTCTCTCCCCCTCCCCGTGTCTCTCTCTCTCCCCGTGTCTCTCTCTCCGTGTCTCTCTCTCTCCCCGTGTCTCTCTCTCCCCGTGTCTCTCTCTCTCCGTGTCTCTCTCCCCGTGTCTCTCTCTCTCCCCGTGTCTCTCTCCGTGTCTCTCTCCCCGTGTCTCTCTCCCCGTGTCTCTCTCCCCGTGTCTCTCTCTCTCCCCATGTCTCTCTCTCCCCGTGTCTCTCCCTCTCCCCGTGTCTCTCCCTCTCCCCGTGTCTCTCCCTCTCCCCGTGTCTCTCTCTCTCCCCCTGTCTCTCTCTCCCCGTGTCTCTCTCTCCGTGTCTCTCTCCCCGTGTCTCTCTCTCTCCCCATGTCTCTCTCTCCCCGTGTCTCTCTCCCCGTGTCTCTCTCTCCGTGTCTCTCTCTCCGTGTCTCTCTCCCCATGTCTCTCTCTCTCTCCCCGTGTCTCTCTCCCCATGTCTCTCTCCCCATGTCTCTCTCTCCCCGTGTCTCTCTCTCCCCGTGTCTCTCTCTCCCCGTGTCTCTCTCTCCCCGTGTCTCTCTCTCTCCCCATGTTTCTCTTTCCCTCCCCGTGTCTCTCTCTCCCCGTGTCTCTCTCTCCCCGTGTCTCTCTCTCCCCGTGTCTCTCTCTCCCCGTGTCTCTCTCTCTCTCTCCCCGTGTCTCTCTCTCACCGTGTCTCTCTCTCCCCGTGTCTCTCTCTCTCTCCCCGTGTCTCTCTCTCTCCCCGTGTCTCTCTCTCTCACCGTGTCTCTCTCTCCCCGTGTCTCTCTCTCTCCCCGTGTCTCTCTCCCCGTGTCTCTCTCCCCGTGTCTCTCTCTCTCCCCGTGTCTCTCTCTCCCCGTGTCTCTCTCTCCCCGTGTCTCTCTCTCCCCGTGTCTCTCTCTCTCTCCCCATGTCTCTCTCTCCCCGTGTCTCTCTCTCCCCGTGTCTCTCTCCCCGTGTCTCTCTCCCCGTGTCTCTCTCTCTCCCCGTGTCTCTCTCTCCCCGTGTCTCTCTCTCCCCGTGTCTCTCTCTCTCCGTGTCTCTGTCTCTCCCCGTGTCTCTGTCTCTCCCCGTGTCTCTGTCTCTCCCCGTGTCTCTCTCTCTCCCCGTGTCTCTCTCTCTCCCCGTGTCTCTCTCACTCTCCCCGTGTCTCTCTCTCTCCCCGTGTCTCTCTCTCCCCGTCTCTCTCTCCCCGTGTCTCTCTCCCCGTGTCTCTCTCCCCGTGTCTCTCTCTCTCCCCGTGTGTCTCTCTCTCCCCGTGTCTCTCTCTCTCTCCCCGTGTCTCTCTCTCTCCCCGTGTCTCTCTCTCTCCCCGTGTCTCTCTCTCTCCCCGTGTCTCTCTCTCCGTGTCTCTGTCTCTCTACCCGTGTCTCTCTCTCTCCCCGTGTCTCTCTCTCTCCCCGTGTCTCTCTCTCTCCCCGTGTCTCTCTCACTCTCCCCGTGTCTCTCTCTCTCCCCGTGTCTCTCTCTCCCCGTCTCTCTCTCCCCGTGTCTCTCTCCCCGTGTCTCTCTCCCCGTGTCTCTCTCTCTCTCCGTGTCTCTCTCTCTCCCCGTGTCTCTCTCTCTCTCCCCGTGTCTCTCTCTCTCCCCGTGTCTCTCTCTCTCTCCCCGTGTCTCTCTCTCTCTCCCCGTGTCTCTCTCTCTCACCGTGTCTCTCTCCCCGTGTCTCTCTCTCTCCCCGTGTCTCTCTCTCCCCGTGTCTCTCTCTCTCCCCGTGTCTCTCTCTCCCCGTGTCTCTCTCTCCCCGTGTCTCTCTCTCTCCCCGTGTGTCTCTCTCTCCCCGTGTGTCTCTCTCTCCCCGTGTCTCTCTCTCTCCCCGTGTCTCTCTCTCCCCGTCTCTCTCTCCGTGTCTCTCTCCCCGTGTCTCTCTCTCTCCCCGTGTCTCTCTCTCCCCGTGTCTCTCTCTCCCCGTGTCTCTCTCTCCCCGTGTCTCTCTCTCCCCGTGTCTCTCTCTCCCCGTGTCTCTCTCTCCCCGTGTCTCTCTCTCTCCCCGTGTCTCTCTCTCTCCCCGTGTCTCTCTCTCCCCGTGTCTCTCTCTCCCCGTGTCTCTCTCTCCCCGTGTCTCTCTCTCCCCGTGTCTCTCTCTCCCCGTGTCTCTCTCTCACCGTGTCTCTCTCTCTCTCCCCGTGTCTCTCTCTCTCCCCGTGTCTCTCTCTCTCCCCGTGTCTCTCTCTCCCCGTGTCTCTCTCTCTCCCCGTGTCTCTCTCTCTCCCCGTGTCTCTCTCCCCGTGTCTCTCTCTCTCCCCGTGTCTCTCTCTCTCCCCGTGTCTCTCTCTCTCCCCGTGTCTCTGTCTCTCTCTCTCCCCGTGTGTCTCTCTCCCCGTGTCTCTCTCTCTCCCCGTGTCTCTCTCTCTCCCCGTGTCTCTCTCTCTCTCCCCGTGTCTCTCTCTCTCTCCCCGTGTCTCTCTCCCCGTGTCTCTCTCTCTCCCCGTGTCTCTCTCTCTCCCCGTGTCTCTCTCTCTCCCCGTGTCTCTGTCTCTCTCTCTCCCTGTGTGTCTCTCTCCCCGTGTCTCTCTCTCTCCCCGTGTCTCTCTCTCTCCCCGTGTCTCTCTCTCTCCCCGTGTCTCTCTCTCTCCCCGTGTCTCTCTCTCTCCCCGTGTCTCTCTCTCTCCCCGTGTCTCTCTCTCTCTCCCCGTGTCTCTCTCTCTCTCCCCGTGTCTCTCTCCCCGTGTCTCTCTCCCCGTGTCTCTCTCTCTCCCCGTGTCTCTCTCTCTCCCCGTGTCTCTCTCTCTCCCCCGTGTCTCTCTCTCTCCCCGTGTCTCTCTCTCTCCCCGTGTCTCTCTCTCTCCCCGTGTCTCTCTCTCTCCCCGTGTCTCTCTCTCTCCCCGTGTCTCTCTCTCTCCCCGTGTCTCTCTCTCTCCCCGTGTCTCTCTCTCTCCCCGTGTCTCTCTCTCTCCCCGTGTCTCTCTCTCTCCCCGTGTCTCTCTCTCTCCCGTGTCTCTCTCCCCGTGTCTCTCTCTCTCCCCGTGTCTCTCTCTCTCCCCGTGTCTCTCTCTCTCCCCGTGTCTCTCTCTCTCCCCGTGTCTCTCTCTCCCCGTGTCTCTCTCCCCGTGTCTCTCTCTCCCCGTGTCTCTCTCTCCCCGTGTCTCTCTCTCCCCGTGTCTCTCTCCCCGTGTCTCTCTCCCCGTGTCTCTCTCTCCCCGTGTCTATCTCTCCCCGTGTCTATCTCTCCCCGTGTCTATCTCTCCCCGTGTCTCTCTCTACCCGTGTCTCTCTCTCCCCGTGTCTCTCTCCCCGTGTCTCTCTCCCCGTGTCTCTCTCTCCCCGTGTCTCTCTCTCCCCGTGTCTCTCTCTCTCCCCGTGTCTCTCTCTCTCCCCGTGTCTCTCTCTCCCCGTGTCTCTCTCTCTCCCCGTGTCTCTCTCTCTCCCCGTGTCTCTCTCTCCCCGTGTCTCTCTCTCCCCGTGTCTCTCTCTCTCCCCGTGTCTCTCTCTCTCCGTGTCTCTCTCTCCCCATGTCTCTCTCTCTCTCCCCGTGTCTCTCTCTCTCCCCGTGTCTCTCTCTCTCTCCCCGTGTCTCTCTCCCCGTGTCTCTCTCTCCCCGTGTCTCTCTCTCTCCCCGTGTCTCTCTCTCTCCCCGTGTCTCTCTCTCTCCCCGTGTCTCTCTCTCTCCCCGTGTCTCTCTCTCTCCCCGTGTCTCTCTCTCTCCCCGTGTCTCTCTCTCTCCCCGTGTCTCTCTCTCTCCCCGTGTCTCTCTCTCTCCCCGTGTCTCTCTCTCCCCGTGTCTCTCTCCCCGTGTCTCTCTCTCTCCCCGTGTCTCTCTCCCCGTCTCTCTCTCCCCGTGTCTCTCTCTCCCCGTGTCTCTCTCTCCCCGTGTCTCTCTCTCTCCCCGTGTCTCTCTCTCCCCGTGTCTCTCTCTCCCCGTGTCTCTCTCTCCCCGTGTCTCTCTCTCCCCGTGTCTCTCTCTCCCCGTGTCTCTCTCCCCGTGTCTCTCTCCCCGTGTCTCACTCTCTCCCCGTGTCTCTCTCCCCGTGTCTCTCTCTCCGTGTCTCTCTCTCCGTGTCTCTCTCTCCCCGTGTCTCTCTCCCCGTGTCTCTCTCTCCCCGTGTCTCTCTCTCCCCGTGTCTCTCTCTCCCCGTGTCTCTCTCTCCCCGTGTCTCTCTCTCCCCGTGTCTCTCTCCCCGTGTCTCTCTCCCCGTGTCTCTCTCCCCGTGTCTCTCTCCCCGTGTCTCTCTCTCCCCGTGTCTCTCTCTCCCCGTGTCTCTCTCTCTCCCCGTGTCTCTCTCTCTCCCCGTGTCTCTCTCTCTCCCCGTGTCTCTCTCCCCGTGTCTCTCTCTCTCTCCCCGTGTCTCTCTCTCTCTCCCCGTGTCTCTCTCTCTCTCCCCGTGTCTCTCTCTCTCTCCCCGTGTCTCTCTCCCCGTGTCTCTCTCTCCGTGTCTCTCTCTCCGTGTCTCTCTCTCCCCGTGTCTCTCTCCCCGTGTCTCTCTCTCCCCGTGTCTCTCTCTCCCCGTGTCTCTCTCCCCGTGTCTCTCTCCCCGTGTCTCACTCTCTCCCCGTGTCTCTCTCCCCGTGTCTCTCTCTCCGTGTCTCTCTCTCCGTGTCTCTCTCTCCCCGTGTCTCTCTCCCCGTGTCTCTCTCTCCCCGTGTCTCTCTCTCCCCGTGTCTCTCTCTCCCCGTGTCTCTCTCTCCCCGTGTCTCTCTCTCCCCGTGTCTCTCTCCCCGTGTCTCTCTCCCCGTGTCTCTCTCCCCGTGTCTCTCTCTCCCCGTGTCTCTCTCTCCCCGTGTCTCTCTCTCTCCCCGTGTCTCTCTCTCTCCCCGTGTCTCTCTCTCTCCCCGTGTCTCTCTCCCCGTGTCTCTCTCTCTCTCCCCGTGTCTCTCTCTCTCTCCCCGTGTCTCTCTCTCTCTCCCCGTGTCTCTCTCTCTCTCCCCGTGTCTCTCTCTCTCTCCCCGTGTCTCTCTCTCCCCGTGTCTCTCTCTCCCCGTGTCTCTCTCTCCCCGTGTCTCTCTCTCCCCGTGTCTCTCTCCCCGTGTCTCTCTCTCCCCGTGTCTCTCTCCCCGTGTCTCTCTCCCCGTGTCTCTCTCTCCCCGTGTCTCTCTCTCCCCGTGTCTCTCTCTCCCCGTGTCTCTCTCTCCCCGTGTCTCTCTCTCCCCGTGTCTCTCTCTCCCCGTGTCTCTCTCTCCCCGTGTCTCTCTCCCTGTGTCTCTCTCTCTCCCCGTGTCTCTCTCCCCGTGTCTCTCTCTCCCCGTGTCTCTCTCCCCGTGTCTCTCTCTCTCCCCGTGTCTCTCTCTCTCCCCGTGTCTCTCTCTCTCCCCGTGTCTCTCTCTCTCCCCGTGTCTCTCTCTCTCCCTGTGTCTCTCTCTCCCCGTGTCTCTCTCCCCGTGTCTCTCTCTCTCCCCGTGTCTCTCTCTCCCCGTCTCTCTCTCCCCGTGTCTCTCTCTCCCCGTGTCTCTCTCTCCCCGTGTCTCTCTCTCCCCGTGTCTCTCTCCCTGTGTCTCTCTCTCTCCCCGTGTCTCTCTCCCCGTGTCTCTCTCTCCCCGTGTCTCTCTCCCCGTGTCTCTCTCTCTCCCCGTGTCTCTCTCTCTCCCCGTGTCTCTCTCTCTCCCCGTGTCTCTCTCTCTCCCCGTGTCTCTCTCTCCCCGTGTCTCTCTCCCCGTGTCTCTCTCCCCGTGTCTCTCTCTCCCCGTGTCTCTCTCTCTCCCCGTGTCTCTCTCTCTCCCCGTGTCTCTCTCTCTCCCCGTGTCTCTCTCTCTCCCCGTGTCTCTCTCTCTCCCCGTGTCTCTCTCTCTCCCCGTGTCTCTCTCTCTCCCCGTGTCTCTCTCTCTCCCCGTGTCTCTCTCTCCCCGTGTCTCTCTCCCCGTGTCTCTCTCCCCGTGTCTCTCTCTCCCCGTGTCTCTCTCTCCCCGTGTCTCTCTCTCCCCGTGTCTCTCTCTCCCCGTGTCTCTCTCCCCGTGTCTCTCTCCCCGTGTCTCTCTCTCCCCGTGTCTATCTCTCCCCGTGTCTATCTCTCCCCGTGTCTCTCTCTCCCCGTGTCTCTCTCTCCCCGTGTCTCTCTCCCCGTGTCTCTCTCCCCGTGTCTCTCTCTCCCCGTGTCTCTCTCTCCCCGTGTCTCTCTCTCTCCCCGTGTCTCTCTCTCTCCCCGTGTCTCTCTCCCCGTGTCTCTCTCTCTCCCCGTGTCTCTCTCTCTCCCCGTGTCTCTCTCTCTCCCCGTGTCTCTCTCTCTCCCCGTGTCTCTCTCTCTCCCCGTGTCTCTCTCTCTCCCCGTGTCTCTCTCTCTCCCCGTGTCTCTCTCTCTCCCCGTGTCTCTCTCTCTCCCCGTGTCTCTCTCTCTCCCCGTGTCTCTCTCTCTCCCCGTGTCTCTCTCTCTCCCCGTGTCTCTCTCTCTCCCCGTGTCTCTCTCTCTCCCGTGTCTCTCTCTCTCCCCGTGTCTCTCTCTCTCCCCGTGTCTCTCTCTCTCCCCGTGTCTCTCTCTCTCCCCATGTCTCTCTCTCCCCGTGTCTCTCTCCCCGTGTCTCTCTCTCCCCGTGTCTCTCTCTCCCCGTGTATCTCTCCCCGTGTCTCTCTCCCCGTGTCTCTCTCCCCGTGTCTCTCTCTCCCCGTGTCTATCTCTCCCCGTGTCTATCTCTCCCCGTGTCTATCTCTCCCCGTGTCTCTCTCTACCCGTGTCTCTCTCTCCCCGTGTCTCTCTCACCGTGTCTCTCTCCCCGTGTCTCTCTCTCCCCGTGTCTCTCTCTCCCCGTGTCTCTCTCTCTCCCCGTGTCTCTCTCTCTCCCCGTGTCTCTCTCTCCCCGTGTCTCTCTCTCTCCCCGTGTCTCTCTCTCTCCCCGTGTCTCTCTCTCTCCCCGTGTCTCTCTCTCCCCGTGTCTCTCTCTCCCCGTGTCTCTCTCTCTCCCGTGTCTCTCTCTCTCCCGTGTCTCTCTCTCCCCATGTCTCTCTCTCTCTCCCCGTGTCTCTCTCTCTCCCCGTGTCTCTCTCTCTCCCCGTGTCTCTCTCTCCCCGTGTCTCTCTCTCCCCGTGTCTCTCTCTCTCCCCGTGTCTCTCTCTCTCCCCGTGTCTCTCTCTCTCCCCGTGTCTCTCTCTCTCCCCGTGTCTCTCTCTCTCCCCGTGTCTCTCTCTCTCCCCGTGTCTCTCTCTCTCCCCGTGTCCTCTCTCTCCCCGTGTCTCTCTCTCCCCGTGTCTCTCTCTCCCCGTGTCTCTCTCTCCCCGTGTCTCTCTCCCCCGGTCTCTCTCTCCCCGTGTCTCTCTCTCCCCGTGTCTCTCTCTCCCCGTGTCTCTCTCTCCCCGTGTCTCTCTCTCCCCGTGTCTCTCTCTCCCCGTGTCTCTCTCTCCCCGTGTCTCTCTCTCCCCGTGTCTCTCTCTCCCCGTGTCTCTCTCTCCCGTGTCTCTCTCCCCGTGTCTCTCTCTCTCCCCGTGTCTCTCTCTCCCCGTGTCTCTCTCTCCGTGTCTCTCTCTCCGTGTCTCTCTCTCCCCGTGTCTCTCTCCCCGTGTCTCTCTCTCCCCGTGTCTCTCTCTCCCCGTGTCTCTCTCTCCCCGTGTCTCTCTCTCCCCGTGTCTCTCTCTCCCCGTGTCTCTCTCCCCGTGTCTCTCTCCCCGTGTCTCTCTCCCCGTGTCTCTCTCCCCGTGTCTCTCTCTCCCCGTGTCTCTCTCTCCCCGTGTCTCTCTCTCTCCCCGTGTCTCTCTCTCTCCCCGTGTCTCTCTCTCTCCCCGTGTCTCTCTCTCCCCGTGTCTCTCTCTCTCTCCCCGTGTCTCTCTCTCTCTCCCCGTGTCTCTCTCTCTCTCCCCGTGTCTCTCTCTCTCTCCCCGTGTCTCTCTCTCTCCCCGTGTCTCTCTCTCCCCGTGTCTCTCTCTCCCCGTGTCTCTCTCTCCCCGTGTCTCTCTCTCCCGTGTCTCTCTCCCGTGTCTCTCTCCCCGTGTCTCTCTCCCCGTGTCTCTCTCTCCCCGTGTCTCTCTCTCCCCGTGTCTCTCTCTCTCCCCGTGTCTCTCTCTCCCCGTGTCTCTCTCTCTCCCCGTGTCTCTCTCTCTCTCCCCGTGTCTCTCTCTCTCCCCGTGTCTCTCTCTCCCCGTGTCTCTCTCTCCCCGTGTCTCTCTCTCTCCCCGTGTCTCTCTCTCTCCCCGTGTCTCTCTCTCTCCCGTGTCTCTCTCTCTCCCCGTGTCTCTCTCTCTCCCCGTGTCTCTCTCTCTCCCCGTGTCTCTCTCTCTCCCCCGTGTCTCTCTCTCCCCGTGTCTCTCTCTCTCCCCGTGTCTCTCTCTCTCCCCGTGTCTCTCTCTCTCCCGTGTCTCTCTCTCTCCCCGTGTCTCTCTCTCTCCCGTGTCTCTCTCTCCCCGTGTCTCTCTCTCTCCCCGTGTCTCTCTCTCCCCGTGTCTCTCTCCCCGTGTCTCTCTCTCCCCGTGTCTCTCTCTCCCCGTGTCTCTCTCTCCCCGTGTCTCTCTCTCCCCGTGTCTCTCTCCCCGTGTCTCTCTCTCCCCGTGTCTCTCTCTCCCCGTGTCTCTCTCTCCCCGTGTCTCTCTCTCCCCGTGTCTCTCTCTCCCCGTGTCTCTCTCCCCGTGTCTCTCTCCCCGTGTCTCTCTCCCCGTGTCTCTCTCTCCCCGTGTCTCTCTCTCCCCGTGTCTCTCTCTCTCCCCGTGTCTCTCTCTCTCCCCGTGTCTCTCTCTCTCCCCGTGTCTCTCTCCCCCTGTCTCTCTCTCTCTCCCCGTGTCTCTCTCTCTCTCCCCGTGTCTCTCTCTCTCTCCCCGTGTCTCTCTCTCTCTCCCCGTGTCTCTCTCTCCCCGTGTCTCTCTCTCCCCGTGTCTCTCTCTCCCCGTGTCTCTCTCTCCCCGTGTCTCTCTCCCCGTGTCTCTCTCCCCGTGTCTCTCTCCCCGTGTCTCTCTCCCCGTGTCTCTCTCTCCCCGTGTCTCTCTCTCCCCGTGTCTCTCTCTCCCCGTGTCTCTCTCTCCCCGTGTCTCTCTCTCCCCGTGTCTCTCTCTCCCCGTGTCTCTCTCTCCCCGTGTCTCTCTCCCTGTGTCTCTCTCTCTCCCCGTGTCTCTCTCCCCGTGTCTCTCTCTCCCCGTGTCTCTCTCTCCCCGTGTCTCTCTCTCTCCCCGTGTCTCTCTCTCTCCCCGTGTCTCTCTCTCTCCCCGTGTCTCTCTCTCTCCCCGTGTCTCTCTCTCCCCGTGTCTCTCTCTCCCCGTGTCTCTCTCCCCGTGTCTCTCTCTCTCCCCGTGTCTCTCTCTCTCCCCGTGTCTCTCTCTCTCCCCTGTGTCTCTCTCTCTCCCCGTGTCTCTCTCTCACCGTCTCTCTCTCTCTCCCCGTGTCTCTCTCTCTCTCCGTGTCTCTCTCTCTCCCCGTGTCTCTCTCTCCCCGTGTCTCTCTCCCCGTGTCTCTCTCCCCGTGTCTCTCTCTCTCCCCGTGTCTCTCTCTCCCCGTGTCTCTCTCTCCCCGTGTCTCTCTCTCTCCCGTGTCTCTCTCCCCGTGTCTCTCTCCCCGTGTCTCTCTCTCCCCGTGTCTCTCTCTCCCCGTGTCTCTCTCTCCCCGTGTCTCTCTCTCCCCGTGTCTCTCTCTCCCCGTGTCTCTCTCTCCCCGTGTCTCTCTCCCCGTGTCTCTCTCTCCCCGTGTCTCTCTCTCCCCGTGTCTCTCTCTCTCCCCGTGTCTCTCTCTCTCCCCGTGTCTCTCTCTCTCCCCGTGTCTCTCTCTCCCCGTGTCTCTCTCTCTCCCCGTGTCTCTCTCTCTCCCCGTGTCTCTCTCTCTCCCCGTGTCTCTCTCTCCCCGTGTCTCTCTCTCCCCGTGTCTCTCTCTCCCCGTGTCTCTCTCTCTCCCGTGTCTCTCTCTCCCCGTGTCTCTCTCTCTCCCCGTGTCTCTCTCTCTCCCCGTGTCTCTCTCTCCCCGTGTCTCTCTCTCCCCGTGTCTCTCTCTCTCCCCGTGTCTCTCTCTCTCCCCGTGTCTCTCTCTCTCCCCGTGTCTCTCTCTCTCCCCGTGTCTCTCTCTCTCCCCGTGTCTCTCTCTCTCCCCGTGTCTCTCTCTCTCCCCGTGTCTCTCTCTCTCCCCCTGTCTCTCTCTCTCCCCGTGTCTCTCTCTCTCCCCGTGTCTCTCTCTCTCCCCGTGTCTCTCTCTCCCCGTGTCTCTCTCCCCGTGTCTCTCTCTCTCCGCGTGTCTCTCTCTCCCGTGTCTCTCTCTCCCCGTGTCTCTCTCCTCTCTCTCCCCGTGTCTCTCTCTCCCCGTGTCTCTCTCTCCCCGTGTCTCTCTCTCCCCGTGTCTTTCTCTCCCCGTGTCTCTCTCTCCCCGTGTCTCTCTCCCCGTGTCTCTCTCTCCCCGTGTCTCCTCTCTCCCCGTGTCTCTCTCTCCCCGTGTCTCTCTCTCCCCGTGTCTCTCTCTCCCCGTGTCTCTCTCTCCCCGTGTCTCTCTCCCCGTGTCTCTCTCTCCCCGTGTCTCTCTCTCCCCGTGTCTCTCTCTCCCCGTGTCTCTCTCTCCCCGTGTCTCTCTCTCCCCGTGTCTCTCTCTCCCCGTGTCTCTCTCCCCGTGTCTCTCTCCCCGTGTCTCTCTCCCCGTGTGTCTCTCTCCCCGTGTCTCTCTCTCCCCGTGTCTCTCTCTCCCCGTGTCTCTCTCTCTCCCCGTGTCTCTCTCTCTCCCCGTGTCTCTCTCTCTCCCCGTGTCTCTCTCTCCCCGTGTCTCTCTCTCCCCGTGTCTCTCTCCCCGTGTCTCTCTCTCTCTCCCCGTGTCTCTCTCTCTCCCCGTGTCTCTCTCTCTCTCTCCCCGTGTCTCTCTCTCCCCGTGTCTCTCTCTCCCCGTGTCTCTCTCTCCCCGTGTCTCTCTCTCCCCGTGTCTCTCTCCCCGTGTCTCTCTCTCCCCGTGTCTCTCTCTCCCCGTGTCTCTCTCTCCCCGTGTCTCTCTCTCCCCGTGTCTCTCTCTCCCCGTGTCTCTCTCTCCCCGTGTCTCTCTCTCCCCGTGTCTCTCTCTCCCCGTGTCTCTCTCTCTCCCCGTGTCTCTCTCTCTCCCCGTGTCTCTCTCTCTCCCCGTGTCTCTCTCCCCGTGTCTCTCTCTCCCCGTGTCTCTCTCCCCGTGTCTCTCTCTCCCCGTGTCTCTCTCTCCCCGTGTCTCTCTCTCCCCGTGTCTCTCTCCCCGTGTCTCTCTCCCCGTGTCTCTCTCCCCGTGTCTCTCTCCCCGTGTCTCACTCTCTCCCCGTGTCTCTCTCCCCGTGTCTCTCTCTCCCCGTGTCTCTCTCTCCCCGTGTCTCTCTCTCCCCGTGTCTCTCTCCCCGTGTCTCTCTCCCCGTGTCTCTCTCCCCGTGTCTCTCTCTCCCCGTGTCTCTCTCTCCCCGTGTCTCTCTCTCCCCGTGTCTCTCTCTCCCCGTGTCTCTCTCCCCGTGTCTCTCTCCCCGTGTCTCTCTCTCCCCGTGTCTCTCTCTCTCCCCGTGTCTCTCTCTCTCCCCGTGTCTCTCTCCCCGTGTGTCTCTCCCCGTGTCTCTCTCTCCCCGTGTCTCTCTCCCCGTGTCTCTCTCCCCGTGTCTCTCTCCCCGTGTCTCTCTCCCCGTGTCTCTCTCCCCGTGTCTCTCTCTCCCCGTGTCTCTCTCTCCCCGTGTCTCTCTCTCCCCGTGTCTCTCTCTCCCCGTGTCTCTCTCCCCGTGTCTCTCTCTCCCCGTGTCTCTCTCTCCCCATGTCTCTCTCTCCCCGTCTCTCTCTCTCCCCGTGTCTCTCTCCCCGTGTCTCTCTCCCCGTGTCTCTCTCCCCGTGTCTCTCTCTCTCTCCCCGTGTATCTCTCTCCCCGTGTATCTCTCTCCCCGTGTCTCTCTCTCCCCGTGTCTCTCTCCCCGTGTCTCTCTCCCCGTGTCTCTCTCTCCCCGTGTCTCTCTCTCTCCCCGTGTCTCTCTCTCTCCCCGTGTCTCTCTCCCCGTGTCTCTCTCCCCGTGTCTCTCTCTCTCCCCGTGTCTCTCTCTCCCCGTGTCTCTCTCCCCGTGTCTCTCTCCCCGTGTCTCTCTCTCTCCCCGTGTCTCTCTCTCTCCCCGTGTCTCTCTCTCTCCCCGTGTCTCTCTCTCTCCCCGTGTCTCTCTCTCCCCGTGTCTCTCTCCCCGTGTCTCTCTCTCTCCCCGTGTCTCTCTCCCCGTGTACCTGCGTGCATGGTCCAGGCTGCATGCTTCAATCCGAGTTTCCCCTCATAGGGAATGGACCTCACGAGCATCCCAGAGCCAATCACGGCGACGAACGAGACTCCGATAGCCTGCAAGGAGAAAGAGACACACACACACACACACAGGGGGAGAGACACGGGGAGAGCGAGACACACACAGGGAGAGAGAGAGAGACACACACAGGGGGAGAGAGAGAGAGACACGGGGAGAGTGAGACACACACAGGGAGAGAGAGAGAGACACACACAGGGGGAGAGAGAGAGAGAGAGACACGGGGAGAGAGACACACACACACAGGGGGAGAGAGAGACACGGGGAGAGCGAGACACACACAGGGAGAGAGAGAGACACGGGGAGAGAGACAGACACACACACACACAGGGGGAGAGAGAGAGACACGGGGAGAGAGACACACACACAGGGAGAGAGAGAGACACACACACAGGGAGAGAGAGAGACACGGGGAGAGAGACACACACACAGGGAGAGAGAGAGACAGGGGGAGAGAGACACACACACACACAGGGGGAGAGAGAGAGACAGGGGGAGAGAGACACACACACAGGGAGAGAGAGAGAGAGACACGGGGAGAGAGACACACACACACAGGGGGAGAGAGAGACACGGGGAGAGAGACACACACACACAGGGGGAGAGAGAGACACGGGGAGAGAGACACACACACACAGGGGGAGAGAGAGAGACAGGGGGAGAGAGAGACACACACACAGGGGGAGAGAGAGAGACACGGGGAGAGAGACACACACACAGGGGGAGAGAGACACGGGGAGAGAGACACACACACAGGGAGAGAGAGAGACACGGGGAGAGAGACACACACACAGGGAGAGAGAGAGACACGGGGAGAGAGACACACACAGGGGGAGAGAGAGACACGGGGAGAGAGACACACACACAGGGAGAGAGAGAGACACGGGGAGAGAGACACACACAGGGGGAGAGAGAGACACGGGGAGAGAGACACACACACAGGGAGAGAGAGAGAGAGAGACACGGGGAGAGAGACACACACACAGGGAGAGAGAGAGACACGGGGAGAGAGAGAGAGAGAGACACGGGGAGAGAGAGAGACACGGGGAGAGAGAGAGACACGGGGAGAGAGAGAGACACGGGGAGAGAGAGAGACACGGGGAGAGAGAGAGACACGGGGAGAGAGAGAGACACGGGGAGAGAGAGAGACACGGGGAGAGAGAGAGACACGGGGAGAGAGAGAGACACGGGGAGAGAGAGAGACACGGGGAGAGAGAGAGACACGGGGAGAGAGAGAGACACGGGGAGAGAGAGACACGGGGAGAGAGAGACACAGGGGGAGAGAGACACACACAGGGGGAGAGAGACACACACAGGGGGAGAGCTGTAGTAAACAGTATACACGTGGTCACAACACTATAGTACTATAGTAAACAGTATACACGTGGTCACAACACTATAGTACTATAGTAAACAGTATACACGTGGTCACAACACTATAGTACTATAGTAAACGGTATACACGTAGTCACAACACTATAGTACTGTAGTAAACAGTATACACGTGGTCACAACACTATAGTACTATAGTAAACAGTATACACGTGGTCACAACACTATAGTAAACAGTATACACGTGTTCACAACACTATAGTACTATAGTAAACAGTATACACGTGGTCACAACACTATAGTACTATAGTAAACAGTATACACGTGGTCACAACACTATAGTACTATAGTAAACAGTATACACGTGGTCACAACACTATAGTACTGTAGTAAACAGTATACACGTGGTCACAACACTATAGTACTATAGTAAACAGTATACACGTAGTCACAACACTGTAGTACTATAGTAAACAGTATACACATGGTCACAACACCATAGTACTGTAGTAAACAGTATACACGTGGTCACAACACTATAGTACTATAGTAAACAGTATACACGTGGTCACAACACCATAGTACTGTAGTAAACAGTATACACGTGGTCACAACACCATAGTACTATAGTAAACAGTATACACGTGGTCACAACACTATAGTACTATAGTAAACAGTATACACGTGGTCACAACACTATAGTACTATAGTAAACAGTATACACGTGGTCACAACACTAAGTACTATAGTAAACAGTATACACGTGGTCACAACACTATAGTACTATAGTAAACAGTATACACGTGGTCACAACACTATAGTACTATAGTAAACAGTATACACGTGGTCACAACACTATAGTACTGTAGTAAACAGTACACACGTGGTCACAACACTATAGTACTATAGTAAACAGTACACACGTGTTCACAACACTATAGTACTATAGTAAACAGTATACACGTGGTCACAACACTATAGTACTATAGTAAACAGTATACACGTGGTCACAACACTATAGTACTATAGTAAACAGTATACACGTGGTCACAACACTATAGTACTATAGTAAACAGTATACACGTGGTCACAACACTATAGTACTGTAGTAAACAGTATACACGTGGTCACAACACTATAGTACTATAGTAAACAGTATACACGTTTTCACAACACTATAGTACTGTAGTAAACAGTATACACGTGTTCACAACACTATAGTACTATAGTAAACAGTATACACGTGGTCACAACACTATAGTACTATAGTAAACAGTATACACGTGGTCACAACACTATAGTACTGTAGTAAACAGTATACACGTGGTCACAACACTATAGTACTATAGTAAACAGTATAAACGTGGTCACACCACTATAGTACTATAGTAAACAGTATACACGTGTTCACAACACTATAGTTCTATAGTAAACAGTATACACGTGGTCACAACACTATAGTACTGTAGTAAACAGTATACACGTGGTTACAACACTATAGTACTGTAGTAAACAGTATACACGTGGTCACAACACTATAGTACTGTAGTAAACAGTATACACGTGGTCACAACACTATATTACTATAGTAAACAGTATAAACGTGGTCAAAACACTATAGTACTATAGTAAACAGTATACACGTGCTCACAACACTATAGTACTATAGTAAACAGTATACACGTGGTCACAACACTATAGTAAACAGTATACACGTGGTCACAACACTATAGTACTGTAGTAAACAGTATACACGTGGTCACAACACTATAGTACTATAGTAAACAGTATACACGTGGTCACAACACTATAGTACTATAGTAAACAGTATACACGTAGTCACAACACTATAGTACTATAGTAAACAGTATACACGTGGTCACAACACTATAGTACTGTAGTAAACAGTATACACGTGGTCACAACACTATAGTACTATAGTAAACAGTATACACGTGGGTCACAACACTATAGTACTATAGTAAACAGTATACACGAGGTCACAACACTATAGTACTATAGTAAACAGTACACACGTGGTCACAACACTATAGTACTATAGTAAACAGTATACACGTGGTCACAACACTATAGTACTATAGTAAACAGTATACACGTGGTCACAACACTGTAGTACTGTAGTAAACAGTACACACGTGGTCACACCACTATAGTACTATAGTAAACAGTACACGTGGTCACAACACTATAGTACTGTAGTAAACAGTACACACGTGGTCACACCACTATAGTACTATAGTAAACAGTATACACGTGGTCAAAACACTATAGTACTATAGTAAACAGTATACACGTGTTCACAACACTATAGTACTATAGTAAACAGTATACACGTAGTCACAACACTATAGTACTGTAGTAAACAGTATACACGTGGTCACAACACTATAGTACTATAGTAAACAGTATACACGTGGTCACAACACTATAGTACTGTAGTAAACAATATACACGTGGTCACAACACTATAGTACTAGAGTAAACAGTATACACGTGGTCACAACACTGTAGTACTATAGTAAACAGTATACACGTGGTCACAACACTATAGTACTATAGTAAACAGTATACACGTGGTCACAACACTATAGTACTATAGTAAACAGTATACACGTGGTCACAACACTATAGTACTGTAGTAAACAGTATACACGTGGTCACAACACTATAGAAAACAGTATACACGTGTTCACAACACTATAGTACTGTAGTAAACAGTATACACGTGTTCACAACACTATAGTACTGTAGTAAACAGTGTACACGTGGTCACAACACTATAGTACTATAGTAAACAGTATACACCTGGTCACAACACTATAGTACTATAGTAAACAGTATACACGTGTTCACAACACTATAGTACTATAGTAAACAGTATACACGTGGTCACAACACTATAGTACTGTAGTAAACATTATACACGTGGTCACAACACTATAGTACTATAGTAAACAGTATACACGTGGTCACAACACTATAGTACTATAGTAAACAGTATACACGTGGTCACAACACTATAGTACTATAGTAAACAGTATACACGTGGTCACACCACTATAGTACTATAGTAAACAGTATACACGTAGTCACAACACTATAGTACTATAGTAAACAGTATACACGTGGTCACAACACTATAGTACTATAGTAAACAGTATACACGTGGTCACAACACTATAGTACTATAGTAAACAGTACACACGTGGTCACAACACTATAGTACTATAGTAAACAGTATACACGTGTTCACAACACTATAGTATTATAGTAAACAGTATACACGTGGTCACAACACTATAGTACTATAGTAAACAGTATACACGTGGTCACAACACTATAGTACTGTAGTAAACAGTATACACGTGGTCACAACACTATAGTACTGTAGTAAACAGTATACACGTGGTCACAACACTATAGTACTATAGTAAACAGTATACACGTGGTCACAACACTATAGTACTATAGTAAACAGTATACACGTGGTCACAACACTATAGTACTATAGTAAACAGTATACACGTGGGTCACAACACTATAGTACTATAGTAAACAGTATACACGTGGTCACAACACTATAGTACTATAGTAAACAGTACACACGTGGTCACAACACTATAGTACTATAGTAAACAGTATACACGTGTTCACAACACTATAGTACTGTAGTAAACAGTATACACATGGTGACAACACTATAGTACTATAGTAAACAGTATACACGTGGTCACAACACTATAGTACTGTAGTAAACAGTATACACGTGGTCACACCACTATAGTAAACAGTATACACGTGTTCACAACACTATAGTACTATAGTAAACAGTATACACGTGGTCACAACACTATAGTACTGTAGTAAACATTATACACGTGGTCACAACACTATAGTACTATAGTAAACAGTATACACGTGGTCACAACACTATAGTACTATAGTAAACAGTATACACGTGGTCACAACACTATAGTACTATAGTAAACAGTATACACGTGGTCACACCACTATAGTACTATAGTAAACAGTATACACGTAGTCACAACACTATAGTACTATAGTAAACAGTATACACGTGGTCACAACACTATAGTACTATAGTAAACAGTATACACGTGGTCACAACACTATAGTACTATAGTAAACAGTACACACGTGGTCACAACACTATAGTACTATAGTAAACAGTATACACGTGTTCACAACACTATAGTATTATAGTAAACAGTATACACGTGGTCACAACACTATAGTACTATAGTAAACAGTATACACGTGGTCACAACACTATAGTACTGTAGTAAACAGTATACACGTGGTCACAACACTATAGTACTGTAGTAAACAGTATACACGTGGTCACAACACTATAGTACTATAGTAAACAGTATACACGTGGTCACAACACTATAGTACTATAGTAAACAGTATACACGTGGTCACAACACTATAGTACTATAGTAAACAGTATACACGTGGGTCACAACACTATAGTACTATAGTAAACAGTATACACGTGGTCACAACACTATAGTACTATAGTAAACAGTACACACGTGGTCACAACACTATAGTACTATAGTAAACAGTATACACGTGTTCACAACACTATAGTACTGTAGTAAACAGTATACACATGGTGACAACACTATAGTACTATAGTAAACAGTATACACGTGGTCACAACACTATAGTACTGTAGTAAACAGTATACACGTGGTCACACCACTATAGTAAACAGTATACACGTGGTCACAACACTATAGTCCTATAGTAAACAGTAAACGCTCGCACGGATGTTGACTATACGAGTGAGGCCCGCCGACTGAGACCGAGCATGGGAGACGATTACCCACAATCCCGCAGTGAGAGAGAGAGAGAAGAATCATTGGCTCAGCTGTGATCACGTGACGCTCGGCAGACAAAGCGTACACGTACCGCTCATATTGCAAGACCTCGCTCGTTCATCGGATTAATATTTACTTTATAAAATGTACCGTCTTGCAGAGCACTTGCAGACCAAGTTACTCGCAATCCAAGGTTTTCTGGTATATATAACTTAAGAAAACAGCGTCTCCGAGTGCTACATTACATATGTGCAGTATGTGTCTGTGTGTGTATATATATGTACGTGTCTAAGCGTGCGTGTGCATGTGTACGGGTAAAACTACGTGGCCGGGAGCCGGAGCCCATTCCCTGTTCACGTTGGAGTGCGACAGGAAAGTCCTCGGGGTCCCACGTCATTTTTTCGACCACGTAGTTCGTGAAGCCTTCGATGGCTGTACCGGATACATTCCCAATTCGGTGGAGATACAACGGGAGGCCAATCAATGCCCGGGATGGCTCCCTATTGGTCAACCGCATTATGGATGCTGTTGATCTGGTGATTGCTGTTCACTCAGCGGAGGAGTTGGAGGCGCTGCTGCTGGAACTTGGACCGTGCCACTAAGAGGTGGGGCCTTGCCATCAGCCCCACCAAAACTAAGCACCTGCCTGGGTATTTTGTACCATCAGACACTCTACCCCCACAACTCCCAATTGGTGATAGGGCAGTTGTGGAAAGAGTGGAAGGTTTTCCATACCTGGGCAGTGTGCTCATGACCGGCTCAGGTTTGACAGTAGAGGTCTCACTCCGAATCAGTCGAGCGGCAATATCTTTTCATTGGCTGCCTAACGCTGTGTGGAAGCTACCTGGTCTGTCGCTCCACACGAAGCTTCAGGTCTTCTCGGCCACGGTCATTCCCTCCCTTCTCTACGCTTGCGAAACGTGGACCCCCCCCAAATGGAACTTCTTTGCCTGTTAGAAACATTTAGGCTGGCCTACCGATTATCCATCCTGGGTTTAACCAGGCTGGATTGTGCGAGGAGCTCACAAATCCTTGAAAAGATCTGGACAAAGTCCCATCGGTGAGCTCCTCCGGCGGGCAAGGCTGCGATGGCTGGGTCATGTAGCCCGCATGCCCAGCCACCGCATGCCGAAACAGCTTTTGTTCGGCCGGATCGAGGGGGCTAAACGGGCGCGGCACGGGCTAGAGAAGAGATGGAGTGATGTGGTACAGGAGGATGTGGGGCTAGGTGAACTTGCCAATAACCTGCACCAGCAGTGTCAAGATCGGCCTCTGTGGAGGAGGCTCATGAAGGATGCTACTGGGCAGTTGGAGGGAGTCGCCCTCCAACAACAACGGAGGGCGGAGCAGCGACGCTCACAACAACGAGCGGAGCGCCGGGTGGCTAAAGCACAGCAGGTTGGCACAGTAGGGGGCACAGGTGGTGCATCAGCCAGTCATTTCAATCAGTCGACCCGTGGCACCTGGGTCTGCCCCGTGACCTCCTGCCAGCGGGCGTTCGACACTTCACGTGGCCTCAAGGTGCACATAGCTTGGCACAAGCGTCGTGGTGACGTCACCCCACTTAGTGGCGAATGGCGGTTGTTGTTGTTTATGTGAGTCTGTGTGTCTGTGCGTCTTTGTGTGTCTTTGTGTGTCTGTGCGTCTGTGTGTGTCTCTGTGCGAGTCTGTGTGAGTCTGTGTGTCTCTGTGTATGTGTGTGTGTCTGTGTGTGTCTCTGTGTGTGTCTGTGTGTGTCTCTGTGTGTCTCTGTGTGTCTCTGTGTGTGCGTCTGTTTGTGTGTGCGTCTGTGTGTGTGTCTCTGTGTGTGTGTCTCTGTGTGTGTGTCTGTGCGTGTGTGTCTGTGCGTGTGTCTGTGCGTGTGTCTGTGCGTGTGTCTGTGCGTGTGTGTGCGTCTCTGTATCTCTGTGTCTGTGTGTGTGTGTCTCTGTGTGTGTGTATCTGTGTGTGTGTCTGTGTGTGTGTCTGTGCGTCTGTGCGTGTCTGTGCGTCTGTGTCTCTGTGTGTGCGTCTGTGTCTCTGTGTGCGTCTGTGCGTCTGTGTGTGTCTGTGCGTCTGTGTGTGTCTGTGCGTCTGTGTCTCTGTGTGTGTGTCTGTGTGTGTCTCTGTGAGTCTCTGTGTGTCCCTCTCTGTGTATGTCTCTGTGTGTCTCTGTGTGTGTCTCTGTGTGTGTCTCTGTGTGTGTCTCTGTGTGTGTCTCTGTGTGTGTCTCTGTGTGTGTCTCTGTGTGTGTCTATGTGTATCTCTGTGTATCTCTGTGTGTCTCTGTGTATCTCTCTGTGTGTGTCTCTGTGTGTGTCTCTGTGTGTGTCTCTGTGCGTGTCTCTGTGTGTCTGCGTGTGTGTCTGTGTGTGTCTCTATGTGTGTATGTGCGTCTGTGTCTGTGCATGTCTGTGTGTGTGTCTGTGCGTCTCTGTATCTCTGTCTCTGTGTGTGTCTGTGCATATCTGTGTGTGTCTCCGTGTGTGTCTGTGCGTGTCTGTGTGTGTGTCTGTGCGTCTGTGTCTCTGTGTGTGTGTCTGTGCATCTGTGTCTCTGTGTGTGTGTCTGTGCGTCTGTGTCTCTGTGTGTGTGTCTGTGTGTGTGTATCTCTGTGCGTGTCTCTGTGTGTGTCTGTGTGTGTGTCTGTGCGTGTCTCTGCGCGTCTCTGCGTGTCTCTGTGTGCACGCGTTACCAGCCAGGAGCTGCGAGAGGCCAGGCTCATTATGGTCGGTGATCGTGCGGCCAGGGCCGCCGAGGCCGCGGTGAGGGAGATGGTGGCACCCAGGTAGGTGTAGGTGTCTCGGACTCTCTCTCGCACGTAGCGTGGCCACAGACTATACAAAGACAAAGAACAAAGATCCCCCACATAGCCTTAACAGACTGTAGGGGCAAGTGCTGTTAGCGAGCGGCACCTATGAAGGCCGGAACGGTTCACGAGGGGGTGGGGTGGCCAGCACCACGCCCGACCGCCTTTGTCTCCCCAGTGGCGATGTTTACTACACACCGCACCAGGTACTCATTTGAGGCTGAGTCGACCTAGGGGAGGCCCGGGACCGGTTCAGATAATCGTCACTGGTGTTGGCCGTGAGCGGGAATCGAACTCGGGTCGCCAGGTTCATAGCGCAGCGTAGCGCTAACCGCTACACTATCGCTCCCCACAACAGACTATACACACAGACACACACAGACACACACAGACACAGACACGGGGAGAAAGACGCAGGCAGAGAGAGAGAGAGAGAAGACACAGGGAGGAGGTGGTGATGGTGGTGATGGTGGTGATGGTGATGGTGGTGATGGTGGTGGTGATGGTGGTGATGGTGATGGTGGTGATGGTGGTGATGGTGGTAATGGTGGTGGTGATGGTGGTGATGGTGATGGTGGTGGTGGTGATGATGGTGGTGATGGTGGTGATGATGGTGGTGATGATGGTGGTGATGGTGGTGGTGATGGTGGTGGTGATGATGGTGATGGTGGTGATGATGGTGGTGGTGATGGTGGTGGTGGTGATGGTGGTAGTGGTGGTGGTGATGGTGGTAGTGGTGGTGGTGATGATGGTGATGGTGGTGATGGTGGTGATGGTGGTAGTGATGATGGTGGTGATGGTGGTGATGGTGGTAGTGGTGATGGTGATGGTGGTGATGATGGTGATGGTGGTGATGATGGTGATGGTGGTGATGGTGGTGATGGTGGTGATGGTGGTAGTGGTGGTGATGGTGGTGGTGATGGTGGTGATGATGGTGGTGATGGTGATGATGGTGGTGGTGATGGTGGTGATGGTGGTGATGGTGGTGGTGGTGGTGATGGTTGCACCGTCCCTCCCAAAGGTGCGCTCAGCAGCAGGGCCCTGACCTTGCCCTCTCGATGGCACCGGGCTCGTTGGAGAGGCCCAGTCCGTAGTAGCAGAGGGCACCGATGGAGATCACGCCTCCACCAGCCACGGCCAGACGGCCCAGAGACTCCACTACGCAGAGAGAGAGACACACGGGGAGAGAGAGAGACACAGGGAGAGAGAGAGACACGGGGGGAGTGAGAGAGACACGGGGAGAGAGAGACACACGGGGAGAGAGACACGGGGAGAGAGAGAGAGAGACACACGGGGAGAGAGAGACACGGAGAGAGACACGGGGAGAGAGAGAGAGACACACGGGGAGAGACACGGAGAGAGACACGGGGAGAGAGAGAGAGACACACGGGGAGAGACACGGAGAGAGACACGGGGAGAGAGAGACACGGGGAGGGAGAGAGAGACACGGGGAGAGAGAGAGACACGGGGAGAGAGAGAGACACGGGGAGAGAGAGAGAGACACGGGGAGAGAGAGAGACAGGGAGAGAGAGACACGGGGAGAGAGAGAGACACGGGGAGAGAGAGAGACACGGGGAGAGTGAGAGAGACACGGGGAGAGTGAGAGAGACACGGGGAGAGTGAGAGAGACACGGGGAGAGTGAGAGAGACACGGGGAGAGTGAGACACGGGGAGAGAGAGAGAGACACGGGGAGAGAGAGAGACACGGGGAGAGAGAGAGACACGGGGAGAGAGAGAGACACGGGGAGAGAGAGAGACACGGGGAGAGTGAGAGAGACACGGGGAGAGAGACACACGGGGAGAGAGACACACGGGGAGAGAGAGAGAGACACGGGGAGAGTGAGAGAGACACGGGGAGAGTGAGAGAGACACGGGGAGAGTGAGAGAGAGACACGGGGAGAGTGAGAGAGAGACACGGGGAGAGTGAGAGAGAGACACGGGGAGAGTGAGAGAGAGACACGGGGAGAGAGAGAGACACGGGGAGAGAGAGAGACACGGGGAGAGAGAGAGACACGGGGAGAGAGAGAGACACGGGGAGAGAGAGACACGGGGAGAGAGAGACACACGGGGAGAGAGAGACACACGGGGAGAGAGAGACACACGGGGAGAGAGACAGACACGGGGAGAGAGAGAGAGACACGGGGAGAGAGAGAGACACGGGGAGAGAGAGAGACACGGGGAGAGAGAGAGACACGGGGAGAGAGAGAGACACGGGGAGAGAGAGAGACACGGGGAGAGAGAGAGACACGGGGAGAGAGAGAGACACGGGGAGAGAGAGAGACACGGGGAGAGAGAGAGACATGGGGAGAGAGAGAGACACGGGGAGAGTGAGAGAGACACGGGGAGAGTGAGAGAGAGACATGGGGAGAGAGAGAGAGAGACATGGGGAGAGAGAGAGACACGGGGAGAGAGAGAGAGAGACACGGGGAGAGAGAGAGAGAGACACGGGGAGAGAGAGAGAGAGACACGGGGAGAGAGAGAGACACGGGGAGAGAGAGAGACACGGGGAGAGAGAGAGACACGGGGAGAGAGAGACACGGGGAGAGAGAGAGAGACACGGGGAGAGAGAGAGAGAGACACGGGGAGAGAGAGAGACATGGGGAGAGAGACACGGGGAGAGAGAGAGAGACACGGGGAGAGAGAGAGAGACACGGGGAGAGAGAGAGACACGGGGAGAGAGAGAGAGACACGGGGAGAGAGAGAGAGACACGGGGAGAGAGAGAGACACACAGTAGCATCCTTCACGAGCCTCCTCCACAGAGGCCGATCTTGACACCGCTGGTACCGGTCATCGGCAAGTCCACTCAGCTCCACGTCCTCCTGTACCACATCACTCCATCTCTTGTCTAGCCCCGTGCCTCCTGTACCACATCACTCCATCTCTTGTCTAGCCCCGTGCCTCCTGTACCACATCACTCCATCTCTTCTCTAGCCCCGTGCCTCCTGTACCACATCACTCCATCTCTTCTCTAGCCCCGTGCCTCCTGTACCACATCACTCCATCTCTTGTCTAGCCCCGTGCCTCCTGTACCACATCACTCCATCTCTTGTCTAGCCCCGTGCCTCCTGTACCACGTCACTCCATCTCTTCTCTAGCCCCGTGCCTCCTGTACCACATCACTCCATCTCTTCTCTAGCCCCGTGCCTCCTGTACCACATCACTCCATCTCTTCTCTAGCCCCGTGCCTCCTGTACCACATCACTCCATCTCTTCTCTAGCCCCGTGCCTCCTGTACCACATCACTCCATCTCTTCTCTAGCCCCGTGCCTCCTGTACCACGTCACTCCATCTCTTCTCTAGCCCCGTGCCTCCTGTACCACATCACTCCATCTCTTCTCTAGCCCCGTGCCTCCTGTACCACATCACTCCATCTCTTCTCTAGCCCCGTGCCTCCTGTACCACATCACTCCATCTCTTCTCAAGCCACGTGCCTCCTGTACCACATCACTCCATCTCTTCTCTAGCCCCGTGCCTCCTGTACCACATCACTCCATCTCTTGTCTAGCCCCGTGCCTCCTGTACCACGTGACTCCATCTCTTCACTAGCCCCGTGCCTCCTGTACCACATCACTCCATCTCTTCTCTAGCCCCGTGCCTCCTGTACCACATCACTCCATCTCTTCTCTAGCCCCGTGCCTCCTGTACCACATCACTCCATCTCTTCTCTAGCCCCGTGCCTCCTGTACCACATCACTCCATCTCTTCTCTAGCCCCGTGCCTCCTGTACCACATCACTCCATCTCTTCTCTAGCCCCGTGCCTCCTGTACCACATCACTCCATCTCTTCTCTAGCCCCGTGCCTCCTGTACCACATCACTCCATCTCTTCTCTAGCCCCGTGCCTCCTGTACCACATCACTCCATCTCTTCTCTAGCCCCGTGCCTCCTGTACCACGTCACTCCATCTCTTCTCTAGCCCCGTGCCTCCTGTACCACATCACTCCATCTCTTCTCTAGCCCCGTGCCTCCTGTACCACATCACTCCATCTCTTCTCTAGCCCCGTGCCTCCTGTACCACATCACTCCATCTCTTCTCTAGCCCCGTGCCTCCTGTACCACATCACTCCATCTCCTCTCTAGCCCCGTGCCTCCTGTACCACGTCACTCCATCTCTTCTCTAGCCCCGTGCCTCCTGTACCACATCACTCCATCTCTTCTCTAGCCCCGTGCCTCCTGTACCACGTCACTCCATCTCTTCTCTAGCCCCGTGCCTCCTGTACCACATCACTCCATCTCTTCTCTAGCCCCGTGCCTCCTGTACCACATCACTCCATCTCTTCTCTAGCCCCGTGCCTCCTGTACCACATCACTCCATCTCTTCTCAAGCCACGTGCCTCCTGTACCACATCACTCCATCTCTTCTCTAGCCCCGTGCCTCCTGTACCACATCACTCCATCTCTTGTCTAGCCCCGTGCCTCCTGTACCACGTGACTCCATCTCTTCACTAGCCCCGTGCCTCCTGTACCACATCACTCCATCTCTTCTCTAGCCCCGTGCCTCCTGTACCACATCACTCCATCTCTTCTCTAGCCCCGTGCCTCCTGTACCACATCACTCCATCTCTTCTCTAGCCCCGTGCCTCCTGTACCACATCACTCCATCTCTTCTCTAGCCCCGTGCCTCCTGTACCACATCACTCCATCTCTTCTCTAGCCCCGTGCCTCCTGTACCACATCACTCCATCTCTTCTCTAGCCCCGTGCCTCCTGTACCACATCACTCCATCTCTTCTCTAGCCCCGTGCCTCCTGTACCACATCACTCCATCTCTTCTCTAGCCCCGTGCCTCCTGTACCACGTCACTCCATCTCTTCTCTAGCCCCGTGCCTCCTGTACCACATCACTCCATCTCTTCTCTAGCCCCGTGCCTCCTGTACCACATCACTCCATCTCTTCTCTAGCCCCGTGCCTCCTGTACCACATCACTCCATCTCTTCTCTAGCCCCGTGCCTCCTGTACCACATCACTCCATCTCCTCTCTAGCCCCGTGCCTCCTGTACCACGTCACTCCATCTCTTCTCTAGCCCCGTGCCTCCTGTACCACATCACTCCATCTCTTCTCTAGCCACGTGCCTCCTGTACCACGTCACTCCATCTCTTCTCTAGCCCCGTGCCGCGCCCGTTTAGCCCCCTCGATCCGGCCGAACAAAAGCTGTTTTTGGGCATGCCGTGGCTGGGGCCATGCGGGCTACATGACCCAGCCAAAGCAGCCTTAGCCTGCCGGAATAGCTCGTCGAGGGGGAATGTGTCCAAATCTTTGCAGGAATTTGCGAGCCCGAATTATCGCACCAACGCAGATGCTCCATCAGAGGGGGGGGGGGGGTCCGCGTTTTACAAGCACAGAGAAGACAGGGCAGCATTACTGTAGAACCGGGGAAGACCCGAAGCTTCATGCCGAGCGACAGACCAGGCGGCTTCCACACGGCGTCGCGTTAGCCGAGGACAAAATACTAAAAAAATTAACTCCTGCCTGACTGTGCCGGAGCGAGACCTCTGCCGTCAAAAAAAAAAACTGGAGCTGGCCGAAAGCACGCGGCCCCAGGCTATGGAACGCTCTCCGCTCTCATCCGCAACTGGCCCCCATCGCCAATGGAAAAGGCTGAGGCGGCGTGGAGCGTTTGATGGCACAGGCACCCGGGAAAGTGCTTCGTCTCTAGCGGGCGGCGCCGACGGTAACACCCCCACCTTCCGAGCGGCACGCTGCAGCAGCAGTAGCAGCAGCAGCAGTAGCAGCAGTAGCAGCAGTAGTAGCAGCAGGAGTAGTAGCAGCAGTATTAGTAGCAGCAGTAGCAGCAACAGCAGCGGCAGCAGCAGCAACAGCAGCAGCAGCAGTAGCAGCAGTAGCAGCAGCAACAACAGCAGCAGCAGTAGCAACAGCAGCAGTAGCAACAACAGCAGCAGTAGCAGCAACAACAGCAGCGGCAGCAGCAGCAGTAGCAGCAACAACAGCAACAACAGCAGCAGCAGTAGCAGCAGCAGCAGCAGCAGCAGTAGCAGCAACAACAGCAGCAGCAGTAGCAGCAACAACAGCAACAACAGTAGTAGCAGCAACAGCAGCAACAGCAACAGCAGCAACAACAGCAGCAGCAGTAGCAGCAGCAGCAGCAGCAGCAGTAGCAGCAGCAACAACAGCAGCAGCAGTAGCAACAGCAGCAGCAGCAGTAGTAGCAACAACAGCAGCAGCAGTAGCAGCAGTAGCAGCAGCAACAGCAGCAGCGGCAGCAGCAGCAACAACAGCAACAACAGCAGTAGCAGCAGTAGCAGCAGTAGTAGCAACAACAGCAGCAGCAGTAGCAGCAGTAGCAGCAGCAACAGCAGCAGCAGTAGTAGCAACAACAGCAGCAGCAGTAGCAGCAGTAGCAGCAGCAGTAGCAGCAGCAGCAACAGCAGCAACAACAGCAGTAGCAGCAACAACAGCAGCAGCAGCAACAACAGCAGTAGCAGCAGTAGCAGCAGTAGCAGCAACAGCAGCAGCAACAACAGCAGCAGCAGTAGCAGCAACAGCAGCAGTAGCAGCAGCAGCAGCAGCCTCAAACTACTCGAATGTGGGGCAGTTCTGCACACAAACGCCACGCCTCCCCCCTCAAGTGATTTCACTCGGGAGGGCGTCACTAGCCGGTGCTTTCAATGGCCTCGGACTTGCGGATCGCGAGCTTCTTCTGCCAATGTTCGAGGCACGGCAGCCCCCCCCCGAGGCAAGGGTCAGTCCCTACCCTGCCCTGCCCTGCCCCCCCCCCCCCCGTGACAAAGCTTCGTTCAATACACATACTAACATTACAGCCTTGGGGAGAGTTGCCCACCCAGTCGCTACGTCGGTAGGGGAGTGAGTCTCACCAGGTGAGTAGGTGAGTGAGTCTAGGTGAGTGAGTCTAGGTGAGTAGGTGAGTGAGTCTAGGTGAGTAGGTGAGTGAGTGTAGGTGAGTGTAGGTGAGTGTAGGTGAGTGAGTCTAGGTGAGTGAGTCTAGGTGAGTAGGTGAGTGAGTCTAGGTGAGTAGGTGAGTGAGTGTAGGTGAGTAGGTGAGCGAGTCTCACCAGGTGAGTCTAGGTGAGTAGGTGAGTCTAGGTGAGTAGGTGAGTCTAGGTGAGGAGGTGAGTGAGTCTAGGTGAGTAGGTGAGTGAGTCTAGGTGAGTGAGTCTAGGTGAGTAGGTGAGTGAGTAGGTGAGTAGGTGAGTGAGTCTAGGTGAGTAGGTGAGTGAGTCTAGGTGAGTAGGTGAGTGAGTCTAGGTGAGTAGGTGAGGGAGTCTAGGTGAGTAGGTGAGTGAGTCTAGGTGAGTAGGTGAGTGAGTCTAGGTGAGTAGGTGAGTGAGTCTAGGTGAGTCTAGGTGAGTAGGTGAGTGAGTCTAGGTGAGTAGGTGAGTGAGTCTAGGTGAGTAGGTGAGTGAGTCTAGGTGAGTCTAGGTGAGTAGGTGAGTGAGTCTAGGCGAGTAGGTGAGTGAGTCTAGGTGAGTATGTGAGTAGGTGAGTGAGTCTAGGTGAGTAGGTGAGTGAGTCTAGGTGAGTAGGTGAGTGAGTCTAGGTGAGTCTAGGTGAGTAGGTGAGTGAGTCTAGGTGAGTAGGTGAGTGAGTCTAGGTGAGTAGGTGAGTGAGTGTAGGTGAGTGTAGGTGAGTGAGTCTAGGTGAGTGAGTCTAGGTGAGTAGGTGAGTGAGTCTAGGTGAGTAGGTGAGTGAGTGTAGGTGAGTAGGTGAGCGAGTCTCACCAGGTGAGTCTAGGTGAGTAGGTGAGTCTAGGTGAGTAGGTGAGTCTAGGTGAGGAGGTGAGTGAGTCTAGGTGAGTAGGTGAGTGAGTCTAGGTGAGTGAGTCTAGGTGAGTAGGTGAGTGAGTAGGTGAGTAGGTGAGTGAGTCTAGGTGAGTAGGTGAGTGAGTCTAGGTGAGTAGGTGAGTGAGTCTAGGTGAGTAGGTGAGTGAGTCTAGGTGAGTAGGTGAGTGAGTCTAGGTGAGTAGGTGAGTGAGTCTAGGTGAGTCTAGGTGAGTAGGTGAGTGAGTCTAGGTGAGTAGGTGAGTGAGTCTAGGTGAGTAGGTGAGTGAGTCTAGGTGAGTCTAGGTGAGTAGGTGAGTGAGTCTAGGCGAGTAGGTGAGTGAGTCTAGGTGAGTATGTGAGTAGGTGAGTGAGTCTAGGTGAGTAGGTGAGTGAGTCTAGGTGAGTAGGTGAGTGAGTCTAGGTGAGTCTAGGTGAGTAGGTGAGTCTAGGTGAGTAGGTGAGTGAGTCTAGGCGAGTAGGTGAGTGAGTCTAGGCGAGTAGGTGAGTCTAGGTGAGTAGGTGAGTGAGTCTAGGTGAGTGAGTCTAGGTGAGTGAGTCTAGGTGAGTGAGTCTAGGTGAGTAGGTGAGTGAGTCTAGGTGAGTAGGTGAGTGAGTGTAGGTGAGTGAGTCTAGGTGAGTGAGTCTAGGTGAGTAGGTGAGTGAGTCTAGGTGAGTAGGTGAGTGAGTGTAGGTGAGTAGGTGAGCGAGTCTCACCAGGTGAGTCTAGGTGAGTAGGTGAGTCTAGGTGAGTAGGTGAGTCTAGGTGAGGAGGTGAGTGAGTCTAGGTGAGTAGGTGAGTGAGTCTAGGTGAGTGAGTCTAGGTGAGTAGGTGAGTGAGTAGGTGAGTAGGTGAGTGAGTCTAGGTGAGTAGGTGAGTGAGTCTAGGTGAGTAGGTGAGTGAGTCTAGGTGAGTAGGTGAGTGAGTCTAGGTGAGTAGGTGAGTGAGTCTAGGTGAGTCTAGGTGAGTAGGTGAGTGAGTCTAGGTGAGTAGGTGAGTGAGTCTAGGTGAGTAGGTGAGTGAGTCTAGGCGAGTAGGTGAGTGAGTCTAGGCGAGTAGGTGAGTCTAGGTGAGTAGGTGAGTGAGTCTAGGTGAGTGAGTCTAGGTGAGTAGGTGAGTGAGTCTAGGTGAGTAGGTGAGTGAGTGTAGGTGAGTGAGTCTAGGTGAGTAGGTGAGTGAGTCTAGGTGAGTGAGTCTAGGTGAGTAGGTGAGTGAGTGTAGGTGAGTGTAGGTGAGTGAGTCTAGGTGAGTAGGTGAGTGAGTCTAGGTGAGTGAGTCTAGGTGAGTAGGTGAGTGAATCTAGGTGAGTAGGTGAGTAGGTGAGTGAGTCTAGGTGAGTAGGTGAGTCTAGGTGAGTAGGTGAGTCTAGGTGAGTAGATGAGTCTAGGTGAGTAGGTGAGTCTAGGTGAGTAGGTGAGTCTAGGTGAGTAGGTGAGTCTAGGTGAGTAGGTGAGTCTAGGTGAGTAGATGAGTCTAGGTGAGTAGGTGAGTCTAGGTGAGTAGGTGAGTCTAGGTGAGTAGATGAGTCTAGGTGAGTAGGTGAGTGAGTCTAGGTGAGTCTAGGTGAGTAGGTGAGTCTAGGTGAGTAGGTCTAGGTGAGTAGGTGAGAGTAGGTGAGTAGGTGAGTGAGTCTAGGTGAGTGAGTCTAGGTGAGTAGGTGAGTAGGTGAGTGAGTCTAGGTGAGTGAGTCTAAGTGAGTAGGTGAGTGAGTCTAGGTGAGTAGGTGAGTGAGTCTAGGTGAGTCTAGGTGAGTAGGTGAGTGAGTCTAGGTGAGCGAGTCTAGGCGAGTAGGTGAGTGAGTCTAGGTGAGTAGGTGAGTGAGTCTAGGTGAGTCTAGGTGAGTAGGTGAGTGAGTCTAGGTGAGTAGGTGAGTGAGTGTAGGTGAGTGTAGGTGAGTGAGTCTGGTCCCCCCGCCCCGCTCATCGCGACTGGAGCCAGAGGCGATTCACTCGAGGTCCAGGCGTTGACCGTTCTCTGCCTCCTGACGGAGGAGTGGCAGCCTCTCATCGGCAACACTTCCACTTGGCCAATCGCAGTGGACTGCTGTCCCTGGAGGGGGAGGTTCAATCTCCTGGCTCTGCCAGATGGGAGCTCGCTCACTCACCTACCCGCCAAAGGCAAAGGTCCCCCGTGTAGCCTGCTACAGGCTGTCGGGGGCAAGTGCTGTAGGGGGACGGGTGGTCACCACCACGCCCGGCCGCCTTTGTCTCTCCCGTGGCGATGTTAACTACACGCCGCACCGGGTAGGCATTTGAGGCCGGTCACCACTCACTCACACACCCACTCACTCTTCCACCCTCTCTCTCACCCTCTCACTCACCCCCTCTCTCTCTCACCCTCTCACTCTCTCACCCTCTCTCTCACCCTCTCACCTCCTCCCTCTCACTCACCCCCTCTCTCTCACCCCCTCTCTCTCACTCACCCCCTCACTCTCTCACTCACTCTCTCACCCTCTCTCTCACCCTCTCTCTCACTCACTCACCCCCTCACTCTCTCACTCACTCACCCCCCCTCTCACTCACCCTCTCTCTCACTCACTCACCCCCTCACTCTCTCACCCTCTCTCTCACTCACTCTCTCACCCTCTCTCTCACTCACTCTCTCACCCTCTCCCTCACCCCCTCTCTCACTCACTCACCCTCTCTCTCACTCACTCACCCCCCTTCTCTCTCACCCTCTCACTCACCCCCCCTCTCTCACCCTCTCACTCACCCCCCCTCTCTCACCCTCTCACTCACTCACCCTCTCACCCTCTCACTCACTCACTCACCCCCCCTCTCTCTCACCCTCTCTCTCTCTCACCCTCTCTCTCTCTCACCCTCTCACTCACCCCCCCTCTCTCTCACTCACCCCCTCACTCTCTCTCACCCTCTCACTCTCTCACTCACCCTCTCACTCACCCTCTCTCTCACCCCCTCACCCTCTCACTCACCCCCTCACCCTCTCACTCACCCTCTCTCTCACTCTCTCACCCCCTCACTCACTCACTCACTCTCTCACTCTCTCACTCTCTCACCCTCTCACTCACCCTCTCACCCTCTCTCTCTCTCTCACCCTCTCACCCTCTCACTCTCACCCCCTCTCTCACCCTCTCACTCACCCCCTCACCCTCTCACTCACCCTCTCTCTCACCCTCTCACTCTTCACTCACTCACCCTCTCACCCCCTCTCTCTCACCCCCTCTCTCACCCTCTCACTCTCACCCCCTCTCTCACCCTCTCACTCACCCTCTCACCCCCTCTCTCTCACCCCCTCTCTCTCACTCTCACCCCCTCTCTCACCCTCTCACTCTCTCACCCTCTCACTCACCCCCTCACTCTCTCACTCACCCCCTCACTCTCTCACTCACTGTCTCACTCTCTCACTCTCTCACTCACCCTCTCTCTCACTCACTCACCCTCTCACCCTCTCTCTCACTCACCCTCTCACTCACGCCCCCCTCTCTCTCACCCCCTCTCTCTCACCCCCCCTCTCTCTCACTCACTCACACACCCACACACTCACCCACTCACTCACCCCCTCACTCTCTCTCTCACCCTCTCACCCTCTCACCCCCTCTCTCACCCTTCATCGCCGCCTCCGCCCCTCTCCATGCCTCCGGCTTCACCTCCACTCGCCGTGCACCGCTCCTGGCACGTGTTGCCAGATTCCTCACCTGGGTGGGAGGGGGGTGGCAGGAGGAGGGGGAGGGGGAGGGGGGGGTGGTGGGCGACGCGGGCCGGCCGGAGTAGGAGCGACGCTCCCCTGGGGCAGCAGGCGAGGGCTGAACGGACAAACAAAATCATCATCGCTGGTGCCTTCCTGCTGCTGCTGCTGATGATGGTGGTGGTGGTGGTGTTGTTGGTCTCTCTCTGCTGCTGATGATGGTGGTGGTGGTGGTGGTGTTGTTGTTGGTCTCTCTCTGCTACTGATGATGGTGGTGGTGCTGTTGTTGTTGTTGGTCTCTCTCTGCTGCTGATGATGGTGTTGGTCTCTCTCTGCTGATGATGATGGTGTTGTTGGTCTCTCTCTTCTACTGCTGCTGCTGTTCTCTCTTCTGCTGATGATGTTGTTGTTGTTCTCTCTCTGTTGATGTTGTTGTTGTTGGTCTCTCTCTGCTGATGTTGTTGGTCTCTCGCTCTCTCTTCTGCTGATGTTGTTGTTGTTGGTCTCTCTCTCTCTGCTGATGTTGTTGTTGTTGGTCTCTCTCTGATGTTGTTGTTCTCTCTCTCCGCACCTCCTCCACCTCCTCCTCCTCCTCCTCCACCTCCTCCTCGCTCTCTCGGTGGTAGCAGCAGCTGTCGGCACAGGGGACGGAGGCGGCGGTGAGATTCGTCAAAGCCCCCTAATCATCCCCTTGCCTCTCACTCACACACTCACACACTCACTGACTCACACACTCACTCATCCTCTTGTCTCTCACACACTCACTCACGCACTCACTCACTCACTCACTGACTCACTCACACACTCTCACACTCAATCACTCACTCACACACTCACTCATCCTCTTGTCTCTCACCCACTCACACACTCACTCATCCTCTTGTCTCTCGCCCACTCACTCACACTCACTCGCCCACTCACTCGCCCACTCACTCACACACACACTCACTCACTCACACTCACTCTCACTCACCCACTCACTCACACACTCACTCACACTCACACTCACTCACCCACTCACTCACCCACTCACTCACACTCACTCACACTCACTCACACTCACTCACACTCACTCACACTCACTCACCCACTCACACTCAAACACACTCACTCACCCACTCACACACAAACACACTCACTCACTCACCCACTCACACTCACACTCACCCACTCACTCACACTCACTCACTCACACTCACTCACCCACTCACACACAAACACACTCACTCACCCACTCACACACAAACACACACTCACTCACTCATCCTCTTGTCTCTCGCCCACTCACTCTCTCACTCACTCACACACACACACACCCACTCACTCACACACTCACCCACCCACTCACCCACCCACCCACTCCCACACACACCCACCCCACACCCACCACCTCACTCGCTATAAAGACAAAGTTCCCCCGCGTAGCTTGCAACAGACTGTTGGGGCAAGTGCCGTTAAGCAGCGAGTAGCAGCGCCTATGACGCCCGGCACTGTGGAACACACAGAGAGAGGCGTTGGTTGGCCATCACCACAACTCCCCGGCCGCCTTTGTCTCCCCAGTGGAGATTATATTCCTACAAACCACCGCACTAGGTAACCCATTTGAGCCAGAGTCAAAATTAACCCACCGTGGTGGCTAGGAGATGTTCACGACCTCGCCTGCCATCTCATCTTATCTGGGATTATTGAGAGTTGGGGAGCGGCAAGGGATGGTAAAGATGGGTGATGACAGGAAAACGGAGGGGTCCAGGATTGGAAAGGTTTAAGAAGGGCAGGGAGTAGTGTAGGGGAAACGCTGCTCAGAAAAGACACACATCTCTCAAGGGAGGATCTAGACGTGGCCAGTGAATTTCGATTTAAAGCAGGTCGTGACTGCACAAGATTCATAATCTTGGTTCTTTCGGGTAAAGTCACTGCAGCGTAGTATAAGAAGGGAAAACAATAAAATAATTTAAAAAATATATATACAAAACAATAAAATAATAAAAATATAAAACAATAAAATTCTCACGACGTTTTGACTGCAACACAAGAAGCAATCATCATCAGGTGTGAAACAATAAAACAATAAAATAATAAAAATATATAAAACAATAAAATTCTCACGACGTTTTGACTGCAACACAAGAAGCAATCATCATCAGGTGTGAAACAATAAAATAATAAAAATATAAAACAATAAAATTCTCACGACGTTTCAACTGCAACACGAGAAGCAATCATCAGGTGTGAAGCAATAAAATAATAAAAATATAAAACAAAATAAAATTCTCACGACGTTTCGACTGCAACACGAGAAGCAATCATCATCAGGTGTGAAACAATAAAACAATAATATAAAAAAATATAAAAACAATAAAATTCTCACGACGTTTTGACTGCAACACGAGAAGCAATCATCATCATCAAGGTGTGAAAACCACAACAAGAAAATGTTTTAAAAAGTTGGGGGGGGGATACATCCACCCGCCCCCCAATATATAATTACGGCCTTGGTGAGCTAAGGCATAGGCAGGAAGACCAAGATGAGAAGGATTACAGTAGCCGAGGCAACGGAAATGCGAGGGCTGGATAAGTCTTCTTTGGTTCTTTCGGTAAAGTCACCACCACGTAGAATGAGAATAATAAAATAATAAAATAACACAATAATATTCTCACGACGTTTCGGCCACGACACAAGCGGCCTTCATCAGGTGAAGGGACGAGACTGTCTGGTAGGACAGCGCTGGAGCGAACACAGCCACAAGCTCAGATCGCGACCTTTAAGCTGTGTGAGAAGAAACAGAGCCTCTTGACAAAGGAATTAGCATAGAATTTAGCATTGAAATGGCTGAGTGATTAGCTTGTGACTGGTCACAGAAATGGCTATGTTAAAGTCAAAGCCTACACATCCACAGAGGCACCTAGTACAAATCAAACAGGAGAATTTAGCATTGAAATAGCTGAGTGATTAGCTTGTGACTGGTCACAGAAATAGCTATGTTAAAGTCAAAGCCTACAACATCCACAGAGGCACCTAGTACAAATCAAACAGGAGAATTTAGCATTGAAATAACTGAGTGATTAGCTTGTGACTGGTCACAGAAATGGCTATGTTAAAGTCAAAGCCTACACATCCACAGAGGCACCTAGTACAAATCAAACAGGATAATTTAGCATTGAAATAACTGAGGGATTAGCTTGTGATTGGTCACAGAAATGGCTATGTTAAAGTCAAAGCCTACACATCCACAGAGGCACCTAGTACAAATCAAACAAGAGAATTTAGCATTGAAATAGCTGAGTGATTAGCTTGTGACTGGTCACAGAAATGGCTATCTTAAAGTCAAAGCCTACACATCCACAGAGGCACCTAGTACAAATCAAACAGGAGAATTTAGCATTGAAATAGCTGAGGGATTAGCTTGTGACTGGTCACAGAAATGGCTATGTTAAAGTCAAAGCCTACACATCCACAGAGGCACCTAGTACAAATCAAACAGGAGAATTTAGCATTGAAATAGCTGAGTGATTAGATTGTGACTGGTCACAGAAATGGCTATCTTAAAGTCAAAGCCTACACATCCACAGAGGCACCCCTTGACAAAGGAATTAGCAGGGAATTTAGCATTGAAATAGGTGAGTGATTAGCTTGTGACTGGTCACAGAAATGGCTATGTTAAAGTCAAAGCCTACACATCCACAGAGGCACCTAGTACAAATCAAACAGGAGAATTTAGCATTGAAATAGCTGAGTGATTAGCTTGTGACTGGTCACAGAAATGGCTATGTTAAAGTCAAAGCCTACACATCCACAGAGGCACCTAGTACAAATCAAACAGGAGAATTTAACATTGAAATAGCTGAGTGATTAGCTTGTGACTGGTCACAGAAATAGCTATGTTAAAGTCAAAGCCTACAACATCCACAGAGGCACCTAGTACAAATCAAACAGGAGAATTTAGCATTGAAATAGCTGAGTGATTAGCTTGTGACTGGTCACAGAAATGGCTATGTTAAAGTCAAAGCCTACACATCCACAGAGGCACCTAGTACAAATCAAACAGGAGAATTTAGCATTGAAATAGCTGAGTGATTAGATTGTGACTGGTCACAGAAATGGCTATCTTAAAGTCAAAGCCTACACATCCACAGAGGCACCCCTTGACAAAGGAATTAGCAGGGAATTTAGCATTGAAATAGGGGAGTGATTAGCTTGTGACTGGTCACAGAAATGGCTATGTTAAAGTCAAAGCCTACAACATCCACAGAGGCACCTAGTACAAATCAAACAGGAGAATTTAGCATTGAAATAGCTGAGTGATTAGCTTGTGACTGGTCACAGAAATGGCTATGTTAAAGTCAAAGCCTACAACATCCACAGAGGCACCTAGTACAAATCAAACAGGAGAATTTAGCATTGAAATAGCTGAGTGATTAGATTGTGACTGGTCACAGAAATGGCTATCTTAAAGTCAAAGCCTACACATCCACAGAGGCACCCCTTGACAAAGGAATTAGCAGGGAATTTAGCATTGAAATAACTGAGGGATTAGCTTGTGACTGGTCACAGAAATGGCTATCTTAAAGTTAAAGCCTACACATCCACAGAGGCACCTAGTACAAATCAAACAGGAGAATTTAGCATTGAAATAGCTGAGTGATTAGCTTGTGACTGGTCACAGAAATAGCTATGTTAAAGTCAAAGCCTACACATCCACAGAGGCACCTAGTACAAATCAAACAGGAGAATTTAGCATTGAAATAGCTGAGTGATTAGCTTGTGACTGGTCACAGAAATGGCTATGTTAAAGTCAAAGCCTACAACATCCACAGAGGCACCTAGTACAAATCAAACAGGATAATTTAGCATTGAAATAACTGAGGGATTAGCTTGTGACTGGTCACAGAAATGGCTATGTTAAAGTCAAAGCATACACATCCACAGAGGCACCCCTTGACAAAGGAATTAGCATAGAATTTAGCATTGAAATAGCCGAGTGATTAGCTTGTGACTGGTCACAGAAATGGCTATGTTAAAGTCAAAGCCTACACATCCACAGAGGCACCTAGTACAAATCAAACAGGAGAATTTAGCATTGAAATAGCTGAGTGATTAGATTGTGACTGGTCACAGAAATGGCTATCTTAAAGTCAAAGCCTACACATCCACAGAGGCACCCCTTGACAAAGGAATTAGCAGGGAATTTAGCATTGAAATAGGGGAGTGATTAGCTTGTGACTGGTCACAGAAATGGCTATGTTAAAGTCAAAGCCTACAACATCCACAGAGGCACCTAGTACAAATCAAACAGGAGAATTTAGCATTGAAATAACTGAGGGATTAGCTTGTGACTGGTCACAGAAATGGCTATGTTAAAGTCAAAGCCTACAACATCCACAGAGGCACCTAGTACAAATCAAACAGGAGAATTTAGCATTGAAATAACTGAGTGATTAGCTTGTGACTGGTCACAGAAAAAGCTATGTTAAAGTCAAAGCCTACACATCCACAGAGGCACCTATTGCAAATCAAACAGGATAATTTAGCATTGAAATAACTGAGGGATTAGCTTGTGACTGGTCACAGAAATGACTATGTTAAAGTTAAAGCATACACATCCACAGAGGCACCCATTGACAAAGGAATTAGCATAGAATTTAGCATTGAAATATCTGAGTGATTAGCTTGTGACTGGTCACAGAAATGGCTAAGTTAAAGTCAAAGCATACACATCCACAGAAGCACCCCTTGACAAAGGAATTAGCATAGAATTCAGCATTGAAAAGGGTGAGTGATTAGCTTGTGACTGGTCACAGAAATGGCTATGTTAAAGCCAAAGCATACACATCCACAGAGGCACCCCTTGACAAAGGAATTAGCATAGAATTTAGCATTGAAATAGGTGAGTGATTAGCTTGTGACTGGTCACAGAAATGGCTATGTTAAAGCCAAAGCATACACATCGACAGAGGCACCTAGTACAAATCAAACAGGAGAATTTAGCATTGAAATAGCTGAGTGATTAGCTTGTGACTGGTCACAGAAATGGCTATGTTAAAGCCAAAGCATACACATCCACAGAGGCACCCCTTGACAAAGGAATTAGCATAGAATTTAGCATTGAAATAGGTGAGTGATTAGCTTGTGACTGGTCACAGAAATGGCTATGTTAAAGCCAAAGCATACACATCCACAGAGGCACCCCTTGACAAAGGAATTAGCATAGAATTTAGCATTGAAATAACTGAGTGATTAGCTTGTGACTGGTCACAGAAATGGCTATGTTAAAGTCAAAGCCTACAACATCCACAGAGGCACCTAGTACAAATCAAACAGGAGAATTTAGCATTGAAATAGCTGAGTGATTAGCTTGTAACTGGTCACAGATATGGCTATCTTAAAGTTAAGCATACACATCCACAAAGGCACCCTTTGACAAAGGAATTAGCATAGAATTTAGCATTGAAATAGCTGAATGATTAACTTGTGACTGGTCACAGAAATGGCTATGTTAAAGTCAAAGCATACACATCCACAGAGGCACCCCTTGACAAAGGAATTAGCATAGAATTTAGCATTGAAATAGGTGAGTGATTAGCTTGTGACTGGTCACAGAAATGGCTATGTTAAAGCCAAAGCATACACATCGACAGAGGCACCTAGTACAAATCAAACAGGAGAATTTAGCATTGAAATAGCTGAGCGATTAGCTTGTGACTGGTCACAGAAATGGCTAACTTAAAGTTAAAGCCTACACATCCACAGAGGCACCTAGTACAAATCAAACAGGAGAATTTAGCATTGAAATAGCTGAGTGATTAGCTTGTGACTGGTCACAGAAATGGCTATGTTAAAGTTAAAGCATACACATCCACAGAGGCACCTAGTACAAATCAAACAGGAGAATTTAGCATTGAAATAACTGAGGGATTAGCTTGTGACTGGTCACAGAAATGGCTATGTTAAAGTCAAAGCCTACAACATCCACAGAGGCACCTATTTTTATTATTTTATTGTTTCCCTTCTACGTGGTGGTGACTTTACCGAAAGAACCAAGAATAATAATTTTGTTTTACAATCATTGTATTGTTTTATATTTTTATTATTTTATTGTTTCCCTTCTACGTGGTGGTGACTTTACCGAAAGAACCAAGAATAATAATTTTGTTTTACAATAATTTTATTGTTTTATATTTTTATTATTTTATTGTTTCCCTTCTACGTGGTGACTTTAACGAAAGAACCAAGAATAATAATTGTATTGTTTTACAATAATTTTATTGTTTATATTTTTATAATTTTATTGTTTCCCTTCTACGTGGTGGTGACTTTACCGAAAGAGCCAAGAATAATAATTTTATTGTTTTTCACTCACCTACTGACCTAGACTCACTCACCTACTCACCTAGAATCACTCACCTAGACTCAACTAGACTCACTCACCTACTCACCTAGACTCACTCACCTACTCACCTAGACTCACTCACCTAGACTCACTCACCTACTCACCTAGACTCACTCACCTAGACTCACCTACTCACCTAGACTCACTCACCTAGACTCACCTACTCACCTAGACTCACTCACCTAGACTCACTCACCTACTCACCTAGACTCACTCACCTAGACTCACTCACCTAGACTCACTCACCTACTCACCTAGACTCACTCACCTAGACTCACTCACCTAGACTCACTCACCTACTCACCTAGACTCACTCACCTAGACTCACTCACCTACTCACCTAGACTCACTCACCTAGACTCACTCACCTAGACTCACTCACCTAGACTCACCTAGACTCACTCACCTAGACTCACCTAGACTCACTCACCTAGACTCACCTAGACTCACTCACCTACTCACCTAGACTCACTCACCTAGACTCACTCACCTAGACTCACTCACCTAGACTCACCTACTCACCTAGACTCACTCACCTACTCACCTAGACTCACTCACCTAGACTCACTCACCTAGACTCACTCACCTAGACTCACTCACCTACTCACCTAGACTCACTCACCTACTCACCTAGACTCACTCACCTAGACTCACTCACCTACTCACGTAGACTCACTCACCTAGACTCACCTAGACTCACTCACCTAGACTCACCTAGACTCACTCACCTACTCACCTAGACTCACTCACCTAGACTCACTCACCTAGACTCACTCACCTAGACTCACTCACCCACTCACCTAGACTCACTCACCTACTCACCTAGACTCACTCACCTACTCACCTAGACTCACTCACCTACTCACCTAGACTCACTCACCTAGACTCACCTAGACTCACTCACCTAGACTCACCTACTCACCTAGACTCACTCAACTACTCACCTAGACTCACTCACCTACTCACCTAGACTCACTCACCTAGACTCACTCACCTAGACTCACTCACCTACTCACCTAGACTCACTCACCTAGACTCACTCACCTAGACTCACTCACCTAGACTAACTCACCTAGACTCACCTACTCACCTAGACTCACTCACCTACTCACCTAGACTCACCCACCTACTCACCTAGACTCACCTACTCACCTAGACTCACCTAGACTCACCTACTCACCTAGACTCACTCACCTACTCACCTAGACTCACTCACCTACTCACCTAGACTCACCTAGACTCACTCACCTACTCACCTAGACTCAACTAGACTCACTCACCTAGACTCACTCACCTAGACTCACTCACCTACTCACCTAGACTCACTCACCTACTCACCTAGACTCACTCACCTACTCACCTAGACTCACTCACCTAGACTCAACCTACTCACCTAGACTCAGTCACCAGTGTTACTCAAACTGTGATGATGGTGTTACACTGTAATGATGGTGATGGTGTTACTCACACTGTGATGATGGTGATGATGTTACTCACACTGTGATGATGGTGATGATGTTACTCACACTGTGATGATGGTGATGATGTTACTCACACTGTGATGATGGTGGTGATGATGTTACTCACACTGTGATGATGATGGTGGTGATGATGATGGTGATGATGTTACTCACACTGTGATGATGATGGTGATGATGATGTTACTCACACTGTGATGATGATAGTGATGATGGTGATGATGTTACTCACACTGTGATGATGATGGTGGTGATGGTGTTACTCACACTGTGATGATGGTGGTGATGGTGTTATTCACACTGTGATGATGATGGTGGTGATGGTGTTACTCATACTATGATGATGATGGTGGTGATGGTGTTACTCACACTGTGATGATGATGGTGGTGATGATGTTACTCACACTGTGATGATGATGGTGGTGATGGTGTTACTCACACTGTGATGATGATGGTGGTGATGATGTTACTCACACTGTGATGATGGTGGTGATGATGTTACTCACACTGTGATGATGATGGTAGTGATGGTGTTACTCACACTGTGATGATGATGGTAGTGATGGTGTTACTCATACTATGATGATGATAATGATGGTGGTGTTACTCACACTATGATGATGATGATGATGATACTCACACTATGATGATGATGGTGGTGTTACTCACACTGTGATGATGATAGTGATGTTACTCACACTGTGATGATGGTGGTGATGGTGTTACTCACACTGTGATGGTGATGATGGTGATGATGTTACTCACACTGTGATGATGATGATGGTGATGATGTTACCCACACTGTGATGATGATGGTGGTGATGGTGGTGATGGTGTTACTCACACTGTGATGATGATGGTAGTGATGGTGTTACTCACACTGTGATGATGATGGTAGTGATGGTGTTACTCATACTATGATGATGATAATGATGGTGGTGTTACTCACACTATGATGATGATGGTGATGATGATGATACTCACACTATGATGATGATGGTGGTGTTACTCACACTGTGATGATGATAGTGATGTTACTCACACTGTGATGATGGTGGTGATGGTGTTACTCACACTGTGATGGTGATGATGGTTATGATGGTGTTACACTGTGATGATGATGGTGGTGATGGTGTTACTCACACTGTGATGATGATGGTGGTGATGGTGTTACTCACACTGTGATGATGATGGTGGTGATGGTGGTGATGGTGTTACTCACACTGTGATGATGGTGGTGATGATGTTACTCACACTGTGATGATGGTGGTGATGGTGTTACTCACACTGTGATGATGATGGTGTTGATGATGTTACTCACTGTGATGATGATGGTGATGGTGTTACTCACACTGTGATGATGATGGTGTTGATGATGTTACTCACTGTGATGATGATGGTGATGATGATGTTACTCACACTGTGATGATGATGGTGGTGATGATGTTACTCACACTGTGATGATGATGGTGATGATGTTACTCACACTGTGATGATGATGATGGTGATGATGTTACTCACACTGTGATGATGGTGATGATGGTGGTGATGATGTTACTCACACTGTGATGATGATGGTGGTGATGTTACTCACACTGTGATGATGATGGTGGTGATGATGTTACTCACACTGTGATGATGATGATGGTGGTGTTACTCACACTGTGATGATGATGGTGATGGTGTTACTCACACTGTGATGATGATGATGGTGGTGATGGTGTTACTCACACTGTGATGATGATGGTGATGATGTTACTCACACTGTGATGATGATGGTGGTGATGATGTTACTCACACTGTGATGATGGTGATGGTGATGTTACTCACACTGTGATGATGATGGTGATGATGTTACTCACACTGTGATGATGGTGGTGATGATGGTGTTACTCACACTGTGATGATGATGGTGATGATGTTACTCACACTGTGATGATGATGGTGGTGATGATGTTACTCACACTGTGATGATGATGGTGTTACTCACACTGTGATGATGATGGTGATGATGATGTTACACTGTGATGATGATGATGGTGTTACTCACACTGTGATGATGATGGTGATGATGTTACTCACACTGTGATGATGATGATGGTGATGTTACTCACACTGTGATGATGATGGTGATGATGTTACTCACACTGTGATGATGATGGTGATGATGTTACTCACACTGTGATGATGATGGTGATGATGGTGATGATGTTACTCACACTGTGATGATGATGGTGATGATGGTGTTACTCACACTGTGATGATGGTGGTGATGGTGTTACTCACACTGTGATGATGATGGTAGTGATGGTGTTACTCATACTATGATGATGATGGTGGTGATGGTGTTACTCACACTGTGATGATGATGGTGGTGATGATGTTACTCACACTGTGATGATGATGATGGTGATGATGATGTTACTCACACTGTGATGATGATGATGGTGTTACTCACACTGTGATGATGATAGTGATGATGGTGATGATGTTACTCACACTGTGATGATGGTGGTGATGATGGTGTTACACTGTGATGATGGTGGTGATGATGTTACTCACACTGTGATGATGGTGGTGATGATGTTACTCACACTGTGATGATGGTGGTGATGATGTTACTCACACTGTGATGATGATGGTGATGATGTTACTCACACTGTGATGATGATGGTGATGGTGTTACTCACACTGTGATGATGATGGTAGTGATGGTGTTACACACACTGTGATGATGATGGTGATGATGTTACTCACACTGTGATGATGATGGTGATGATGTTACTCACACTGTGATGATGATGGTGATGATGTTACTCACACTGTGATGATGATGGTGATGATGTTACTCACACTGTGATGATGATGGTGATGATGTTACTCACACTGTGATGATGATGGTGGTGATGTTACTCACACTGTGATGATGATGGTGGTGATGGTGTTACTCACACTGTGATGATGGTGGTGATGTTACTCACACTGTGATGATGATAGTGATGATGTTACTCACACTGTGATGATGGTGGTGATGGTGTTACTCACACTGTGATGATGGTGGTGATGGTGTTACTCACACTGTGATGATGGTGGTGATGTTACTCACACTGTGATGATGATAGTGATGATGTTACTCACACTGTGATGATGATGGTGGTGATGTTACTCACACTGTGATGGTGATGATGGTGATGGTGTTACTCACACTGTGATGATGATGGTGATGATGTTACTCACACTATGATGATGATGGTGATGATGATGTTACTCACACTGTGATGATGGTGTTACACTGTGATGATGATGATGTTACTCACACTGTGATGATGATGGTGGTGATGATGTTACTCACACTGTGATGATGGTGGTGATGGTGTTACTCACACTATGATGATGATGGTGGTGATGATGTTACTCACACTGTGATGATGGTGGTGATGATGTTACTCACACTGTGATGATGATGGTGATGATGGTGATGATGTTACTCACACTGTGATGGTGATGATGTTACTCACACTGTGATGATGATGGTGATGATGATACTCACACTGTGATGATGATGTTACACTGTGATGGTGGTGATGATGATACTCACACTGTGATGATGACGACGACGGAGGATGCGGAATGATCTCGAACCGACTGCTGTCTGACGCAACCCTTACGCAAGCGCTAAAGACACACAAGCACACAACCTCACGGAGGACCACGCACGGACTCACTAAAACCCAGACTCACCCACGCACGCGCTTATATAGAAGAATAAGAATAATTAATCACGATTCGTTGACTACGCCGCTGTGATGACATTCGCAAGGGAAAACCCCACCCCGTACAAAGATGGCCGCACGTTGCTATGAGCCCTCCCTACCAAGATGGCCGCCCGTGTTATTAGTATGACCTCCCCTACCAAGATGGCCGCCTTATTATATCCACGTACTGTAACCAAGATGGCCGCCTGATTTCACAAAACTCCCTGACCAAGAACCCCCCATCCCCCACACTGTTTTAGTAACACCCCGCACCAAGATGGCCGCCTACGCCTATAACCTTCTGTATAAAGATGGTTGTCAGTTTCTACTGCTCTCCCGTACCAAGATGGCCGCCCGTTATATTTTTTTCCCCACATTTCTCGTACGCCCTCCTACAAATATAAACCAAACGGATCACAAGTTATAATTTCAGTAGGCTCGCATGACATTGATGGCCGCCCGTGTTATTGAATGACATCCCCTACCAAGATGGCCGCCTTATTATATATCACGTACTCTAACCAAGATGGCCGCCTGATTTCACAAAACTCCCTGACCAAGAAACCCCCCCCCCCCGTTTTATTAACACCCCGCACCAAGATGGCCGTCTACGCCTATAACCTTCTGTATCAAGATGGTTGTCAGTTTCTACTGCCCTCCCTTACCAAGATGGCCGCCTACGCCTATAACCTGTATAAAGATGGTTGTCAGTTTCTACTGCCATCCCGTACCAAGATGGCCGCCTACGCCTATAACCTGTATAAAGATGGTTGTCAGTTTCTACTGCCATCCCGTACCAAGATGGCCACCCGTTATTTTTTTTTCCCCCACATTTCTCGTACGCCCTCCTACAAATATAAACCAAACGGATCACAAGTTATAATTTCAGTAGGCTCGCATGACATTGACTTCTCCAAGACAGAGGTTCTTTGCAAGCCACATGGCTACCACGAGAGATTCGTTCACGAGGCTATCCGCACATATACGAACACGGAGACAATTTCAACCGCGAAGATGGATTCTGGGCTTAGCAATCATTGGAAGGATTTGATAAAACCCGTTTCGGGTCTTAATTGATTGGCTTTCAGACAGCATACATTAATTTTTCGTCTCCCCCGCCCTGCCTCCTCTTTCACGAACGTAGATGGACTCGTCCATCTAAACAAACTGGAAAAATCGCTGTCCGTGGTGCTAACGTTTTAAAAAGTAAATAAATACAAACACCGGTTATAAATAAATAAATACAGACCGCCACTTCTTTCAAATGTTTATTGCCGTTGGTTTTTCACACCTGATGATGTCCGCTTGTGTTGCGGTCGAAACGTCGTGAGAATTTTATTGTTTTAGATATATATTATTATTATTTTATTGTTTTCCCTTCAACGTGGTGACTTTGCCGAATGAACCAAGAATACGATTTTAAATTTTGATTTAAAGCTTTCGTGACTGCAGTAATTCTTATTCTTAGCTCTTTCGGTAAAGTCACCACCACGTTGAAGGGAAAACAATAAAATAATAAAAAAATATATAAAACAATAAAAAATTCTCACGACGTTTCGACCATAACACAAACGGTCGTCATCAGGTGTGTCGGTTAGCATAAATTTATTTATTTTTAAACGGTGTTTAAATAAAATAAATAAATTAATTCATGCAAACCGTCACACCTGATGATGACCGTTTGTGTTATGGTCGAAACGTCGTGAGACTTTTTTTAACCGTTTTATATATATTATTATTTTATTGTTATATATTTATTATTTTATTGTTTTATATATTTTTATTGTTGTATTGTTTTATATATATTTATTATTTTATTGTTTTATATATATTTTTCATTATTTTATTGTTTTATATATATATTTATTATTTCATTGTTATATATATTTTTATTATTGTATTGTTTTATATATATTTTTATTATTTTATTGTTTTATATATCTTCTTTGGTTCTTTCGGTAAAGTCACGTAGAATGAGAATAAAATAATAAATTGATAAAAATAAAATAACACAATAATATTCTCACGACGTTTCGGCCACAACACAAGCGGCCTTCATCAGGTGAAGTGGGCGAGACTGTCTGGTAGGACAGCGCTGGAGTGTTTTATATATTTTTTTATTATTTTATTGTTATATATATATTTTTATTATTTTATTGTTTTCCCTACAACGTGGTGACTTTACCGAAAGAACCAAGAATATGATTGTTCACGCTTACGGTGGCTTTCAGACCGCATACATTAATTTTTCGTCTCTCCCCCCACCCCCCACTCCTCTTTCACGAACACAGATGGACTCGTCCATCTGAACAAAACTGTCAAATCGCTCTCCGTGGTGCTAACGTTAAAAAAAACAAAACACGACCACTTTTTTTGTCAAATGTCCTTGCCGTGGTTTTCACACCTGATGATGATTGCTGCTTTGCATTGCGGTCGAAACGTCGCGAGAATTTCATCGTTTTATATTTTTATTATTATTTTATTGTTTTATATTTTTACTATTTTATTGTTTCATATTTTTATTATTTTTATTGTTTTCCCTTCATCGTGGTGACTTTACCAAAAGAACCAAGAATAATAATTTTATTGTTTTACAATAATTTTATTGTTTTATATTTTTATTATTTTATTGTTTCCCTTCTTTAACGTGGTGGTGACTTTACCGAAAGAACCAAGAATAATAATTTTATTGTTTTACAATAATTTTATTGTTTTATATTTTTATTATTTTATTGTTTTCCCTTCTACGTGGTGGTGACTTTACCCGAAAGAACCAAGAATAATAATTTTATTGTTTTACAATAATTTTATTGTTTTACAATATTTTTATTATTTTATTGTTTTCCCTTCAACGTGGTGACTTTACCGAAAGAACCAAGAATAATAATTTTATTGTTTTACAATAATTTTATTGTTTTATATTTTTATTATTTTATTGTTTCCCTTCTACGTGGTGGTGACTTTACCCGAAAGAACCAAGAATAATAATTTTATTGTTTTACGATAATTTTATTGTTTTATATTTTTATTATTTTATTGTTTCCCTTCAACGTGGTGGTGACTTTACCGAAAGAACCAAGAATAATAATTTTATTGTTTTACAATAATTTAATTGTTTTATATTTTTATTATTTTATTGTTTCCCTTCTACGTGGTGACTTTACCGAAAGAACCAAGAATAATAATTTAATTGCTTTATATTTTTATTATTTTATTGTTTTCCCTTCTACGTGGTGGTGACTTTACCCGAAAGAACCAAGAATAATAATTTTATTGTTTTATATTTTTATTATTTTATTGTTTCCCTTCTACGTGGTGGTGACTTTACCGAAAGAACCAAGAATAATAATTTTATTGTTTTACAATAATTTTATTGTTTTATATTTTTATTATTTTCTTGTTTCCCTTCTACGTGGTGGTGACTTTACCGAAAGAACCAAGAATCAGAATGTAAACTAAACAATGAGCATTTTTTTTTCAATTGTACGAGGTTAGGCTCACTGAGCTATGTAGCTCTAATTTTATTCAGAAGCGACCTAGGCCACACCCGATGATAGCTCAACGGAGCGGCCTCATCACGTGGACATTCACAGCAGCCAGATGCGGTGGCTCAAGGAGATGTTGACTACCTCGCCCGGTATACAGGAGGTCGTGGGTTCGATCCCCACCCTGAAGACGCCTGCTGCTGCTGCTGTAGATTTGGAGTCTGCGTCTCTCTCTCTCATCATCATCATCACCACGGTGGCTCAAGGAGATGTTAACTACCTCGCCCGGTATACAGGAGGTCGTGGGTTCGATCCCCACCCTGAAGACGCCTGCTGCTGCTGCTGTAGATTTGGAGTCTGCGTCTCTCTCTCTCTCATCATCATCATCACCACGGTGGCTCAAGGAGATGTTAACTACCTCGCCCGGTATACAGGAGGTCGTGGGTTCGATCCCCACCCTGAAGACGCCTGCTGCTGCTGCTGTAGATTTGGAGTCTGCGTCTCTCTCTCTCTCTCATCATCATCACGGTGGCTCAAGGAGATGTTGACTACCTCGCCCGGTATACAGGAGGTCGTGGGTTCGATCCCCACCCTGAAGACGCCTGCTGCTGCTGCTGTAGATTTGGAGTCTGCGTCTCTCTCTCTCATCATCATCATCACGGTGGCTCAAGGAGATGTTGACTACCTCGCCCGGTATGCAGGAGGTCGTGGGTTCAAATCCTGACGATTCCTGCTGCTGCTGCTGTATATCATGAACAACGTCACGCGTGTGGAGTTATTTCGCTAAATTTTTTTGCTGCTATAATTGTCCGCGCGACGATGGCAAGCAGCCAACTACGTTGAGCTGCCATCATTCCTGGTTCATATAGTTTTCATAGTTCCATTTATTTTGGTATAGAGCCCTGTGAGCCATTCGGCTCTTGAATCGGAGTGCAACCACAACAAACAAAAAAACAAAAACACGAACAAGAAAAACATCTTAAAGTGACTTTGTGTGTTGACTGTGCAAACAGAAAATCCATGCAAAAAAAAACATCAAAAATATTCCTGAAATCAGCACCGTTACACCACCAACGCTGCTGTGTGCAAAAAAATCCCAGTGGGATGCAAAGTCAAACAACAACAACAACCACAAGACAACTTAGATCAAAGCCATCAGTCTAACTCCATACTACAACATCCTTAGAATAAGGCCATCAGTCTAACTCCGTACTACAACAACAACCACAAGACAACTTAGATTAAGGCCATCAGTCTAACTCCGTACTACAACAACCTTAGAATAAGGCCATCAGTCTAACTCCGTACTACAACAACAACCACAAGAAAACTTAGATTAAGGTCATTAGTCTAATTCCGTACTACAACAACAACCACAAGAAAACTTAGATTAAGGCCGTCAGTCTAACTCCGTACTACAACAACAACCACAAGACAACTTAGATTAAGGCCATCAGTCTAACTCCGTACTACAACAACAACAACCACAAGACAACTTAGAATAAGGCCGTCAGTCTAACTTCGTACTACAACAACAACCACAAGACAACTTAGATTAAGGCCATCAGTCTAACTCCGTACTACAACAACAACCACAAGACAACTTAGATTAAGGACATCAGTCTAACTCCGTACTACAACAACAACCACAAGACAACTTAGATTAAGGCCATCACTCTAACTCCGTACTACAACAACTCTATTGTGTTATTTTATTATTTTATTCTCATTCTACGTGGTGGCGACTTTACCGAAAGAACCAAAGAAGGAGAAGTCTGCAGTCGATACGACATTGGGAAGCGGGTAAAAAATAATTGGGTTACAATATTTTTTTTATTTTTAAGGATGTGAGTTAAATAAAAGCGTGTGAATAATCCCAAAAAAATATAAAAAAATAGGAGTTGCTTCGTCGCCGTCTTCGCTAGATCTCAGTCGGCGCCGTCAATGATTGACGGTGAGGTATTGGGTAGAGGCTAGGCCAAGTGACTGTGCAGAGTGTGAACATGAGACGGTGGAAGTTGTTTAATAGAGAAGGTGCCTCCTACGAATGTTGGTTCGTCGTCTCACTGACACTACACGTCCATTCACGCGCTCACTCATCCACCTACTCACTCACTCACCCACTCACTCACCCACTCACTCACTCACTAACCCACTCACTCACCCACTCACCCACCCACCCACCCACTCACCCACCCACCCACCCACACACTCACTCACCCACCCACTCACCCACTCACTCACCCACTCACTCACTCACCCACCCACTCACGCACACACACACTCACTCACCCACTCACCCACCCACTCACCCACCCACCCACTCACCCACCCACCCACTCACCTACCCACCCAATCACTCACCTACTCACTCACTCACTCACCCACACACTCACTCAGCCACCCACTCACTCACTCACTCACCCACCCACTCACTAACCCACCCACCCACTCACCTACCTACCCACCCACCCACTCACTCACTCACCCACCTACTCACCCACCCACTCACCCACCCACTCACTCACCCACTCACCCACTCACCCACCCACTCACCCACCTACTCACCCACCCAGTCACCCACTCACCCACTCACCCACCCACCCACTCACCCACACACTCAGCCACCCACTCACCCACTCACTCACCCACTCACCCACTCACTCACGCACACACACACTCACTCACCCACCCACCAACCCACTCACCCACCCACCCACCCACTCACCCACACACTCACTCACTCAGCCACCCACTCACCTACTCACTCACCCACTCACTCACTCACCCACCCACCCACTCACGCACACACACACTCACTCACCCACCCACCCACCCACTCACCCACGCACCCACCCACTCACCTACCTACCCACCCACCCACTCACCCACTCACCCACCCATTCACCCACCTACTCACCCACCCACTCACCCACTCACACACCCACCCACTCAACCACTCACCCACACACTCACTCACCCACTCACCCACCCACCCACTCGGTCACTCACTCACTCACCCACTCACCCACTCACCCACCCACTCACCCACCCACTCACCCACTCAATCACCCACTCACCCACTCACTCACCCACCCACTCACTCACCCACCCACTCACCCACCCACGCACCCACTCACTCACCCACTCACCCATTCACCCACCCACTTACCGACCCACTCACCCACTCAATCACCCACTCACCTACTCACTCACCCATTCACTCACTCACCCACCCACTCACCCACCCACTCACTCACCCACTCACCCACTCACCCACAATCCCACCAACTTACTCACCCACTCACCCACCCACTCACTCACCCACCCACTCACCCACCCACTCACCCACTCCCCCACCCACTCACTCACTCACCCACCCACTCACTCACTCACTCACCCACCCACTCACTCACTCACTCACCCACTCACCCACCTACCCACTCATTCACCCACCCACTCACCCACTCACTCACTCACCCACACACCCACTTACCCACTCACTCATCCACTCACTCACTCACCCACCCACTCACTCACTCACCCACTCACTCACTCACTCACCCACTCACCCACCTACCCACTCATTCACCCACCCACTCACCCACTCACTCACTCACCCACACACCCACTTACCCACTCACTCATCCACTCACTCACTCACCCACCCACTCACTCACCCACCCACCCATTCGCTCACTCACTCACTCATTCACTCACCCACTCACTCAATCACTCACCCACCCACTCACCCACCCACCCACTCACCCACTCACAAACTCACTCACTCACCCACTCACTCAATCACTCACCCACCCACTCACCCACCCACCCACTCACCCACCCACTCACTCACCCACTCACCCACTCACCCACCCACTCACTCACCCACTCACCCACTCACCCCACCCACTCACCCACCCACCCAGTCACCCACTCACCCACTCACCCACCCACTCACTCACCCACTCACCCACCCACTCACCCACTCACTCATCCACTCACTCACCGACCCACTCGCTCACTCACCCACCCACCAACTCACTCACCCACTCACTCACTCAGCCACCGACTCACTCACCCACTCACCGACCCACCCACCCACTCACCCACCCACTCACCCACCCACCCACTCACATACCTACCCACCCACCCACTCACCTACCTACCCACCCACCCACTCACTCACTCATCCACCTACTCACCCACCCACTCACCCACCCACTTACTCACCCACTCACCCACTCACCCACCCACTCACCCACCTACTCACCCACTCACCCACTCACTCACTCACCCACTCACCCACCCACTCACTCACCCACTCACTCACTCACCCACCCACTCACTCACTCACTCACCCACCCACTCACTTTCCCACTCACCCACCTACTCACCCACCCACTCACCCACTTACCCACCCACTCACTCACCCACCCACTCACCCACTCACCCACTCACCCAGCCACTCACCCACCTACTCACTCACCCACTCACTCACTCACCCACTCACCCACCCACTCACTCACCCACTCACCCACCCACTCACTCACCCACTCACCCACCTACTCACCCACCCACTCACCCACTTACCCACCCACCCACCCACTCACCCACTTACCCGCCCACCCACTCACTCACCCACCCACTCACCCACTCACCCACTCACCCACCCACTCACCCACTCACCCACTCACTCACTCACTCACCCACCCACTCACTCACCCACCCACTCACCCATTCACCCACCCACTCACCCACTTACCCACTCACCCACTTACCCACCCACTCACTCACCCACCCACTCACCCACTCACTCACTCACCCACTCACCCACCTACTCACCCACCCACTCACCCACCCACTCACCCACTTACCCACTCACTCACCCACCCACTCACCCACCATCCCACCAACTCACTCACCCACCCACTCACCCACCCACTCACCCACTCACTCACTCACCCACTCACACACCCACTCACCCACCCACTCACCCACCATCCCACCCACCTACCCACTCACTCACTCACTCACCCACTCACCCACTCACCCACTCACTCACTCACTCACCCACTCACCCACTCACCCACCCACTCACCCACCCACTCACCCACTCACTCACACACCCACTTACCCACCCACCCACTCACCCACCCACTCACCCACTCACTCACTCACCCACTCACCCACCTACTCACCCATCCACTCACCCACCCACTCACCCACTTACCCACTCACTCACCCACCCACTCACCCACCATCCCACCAACTCACTCACCCACCCACTCACCACCCACTCACCCACTCACTCACCCACCCACCCACTCACTCACTCACCCACTCACCCACCCACCCACCTACCCACTCACTCACTCACCCACTCACCCCCCCACCCACTCACTCACTCACTCACCCACTCACCCACCCACTCACCCACCCACTCACCCACTCACCCACTCACTCACCCACTCACCCACCCACTCACCCACCCACTCACCCCCTCACTCACCCACTCACCCACCCACTCACCCACCCACTCACCCACCCACTCACCCACTCACCCACCCACTCACCCACCCACTAACCCACTCACCCACCATCCCACCCACCCACTCACTAACCCACTCACCCACCCACCCACTCACCCACCATCCCACCCACCCACCCACTCACCAACCCACTCACTCACCCACCCACCCACTCACCCACCCACTCAGAGTGAGACGAGCCTCGAGAGGGAGATTTACACTCTGAGACTTTATTCCAAACAGCAGCAGTGGCTTATCGCCAGATTTGGATTGGGGGGCCCTAGCTAATTAATAAGGGGGGGCTAATTAAGGACCTACCCCGTCTCTTCAATGGACGTGTTAGGGGAGGAGAGTTGGGATACAGGGAGAGCGGGGTTACGGGAGAACCGCTGAAATTGGGATCGACCACCGTGGTGTTAAATTGGACACGGTTAGGCTAAGGTAATAGATATGAAATAACAGGCGACGTTTCGGGCGATGACCCTTTTTTTTCAGAGCGCTGTTTCAGCGCGTCAACGTCGGCAAACTCGAACGGACCTTCTGGTCTTAAAGGGAACCATGCTCTTAAACGGTACCTATTTTGGTGACCGGTCTTAAAGTGTCCCCTGGTCTTAAAGGGAACTGTTCTGTTCGTTTTGTGACCCGTCTTTAAAGGACCTCCCCCCCTCCAGTCTTAAAGGAAACCGTGTTCTTAATATGGGTGCCTTTTTTGGTGACCTGCCTTAAAGGGACCCCCCCATGTTCTTAAAGGGACGCCTGCGTATTAAAGGGACCCATTGCGATACAGGACCCCCCCGTCTTGGTGTTAAAGGGACACGCGATGTTTTGGTGATCCGTCTTAAATGGACTCCCCCCTGTTCTTAAAGGGATGCCTGCGTCTTAAAGGGACCCATTGCGATACAGGACCCCCCGTCTTGGTGTTAAAGGGACACGCGATGTTTTGGTGATCCGTCTTAAATGGACCCCCCCCCCCCCTGTTCTTAAAGGGACGCCCTGTTTGTTGTTAAAGGGACACCCCCCTCCCACTGTGTGTTGTTGTTGTTAAAGGGACACGCGATGTTTTGGTGATCCGTCTTAAATGGACCCCCCCTGTTCTTAAAGGGACGCCATGTTTGTTGTTAAAGGGACACCCCCCTCCAACTATGTGTTGTTGTTGTTAAAGGGACACGCGATGTTTTGGTGATCCGTCTTAAATGGACCCCCCCTGTTCTTAAAGGAACGCCCTGTTTGTTCTTAAAGGGACACTATTTGTCCTTGCCGTGCCCTGGGGTCTGCGGCTGCTTGGGGGCGCCCGTGAGCAGGGTCCAGGCTGAGCCACGGAATCCCTGCCCGGCCCCGCCGCCCAGCGAGTAGAGAAACGCATTCACGGTGGGAGAAGTCTTAGCCAGCACCGCGGGGATCTGGGGGGGGGGGAGAGGGGGGGAGGGGGGGAGGGGGGGAGGGGGGAGGTGGGAGGGGGGAGATGGGGGGAGGGAGATAGAGAGGGAGAGAGAGGGATGGAGCGTGAGACAGACAGAGAGTGAGTGGGTGAGTGGTGAGTGTGTGGGTGAGTGATGGGTGAGTGTGTGGGTGAGTGATGGGTGTGTGAGTGGTGTGTGATGGGTGAGTGAGTGGTGAGTGATGGGTGAGTGAGTGGTGAGTGATGGGTGAGTGAGTGATGGGTGAGTGAATGGTGAGTGATGGGTGAGTGAGTGGTGAGTGAGTGGTGGGTGAGTGAGTGGTGAGTGGTGAGTGATGGGTGAGTGAGTGGTGGGTGAGTGATGGGTGAGTGAGTGTGTGGTGAGTGAGTGGTGAGTGATGGGTGAGTGAGTGGTGAGTGATGGATGAGTGAGTGATGGGTGAGTGTGTGGGTGAGTGATGGGTGAGTGTGTGGGTGAGTGATGGGTGAGTGTGTGGGTGAGTGATGGGTGAGTGATGGGTGAGTGATGGGTGTGTGAGTGGTGTGTGATGGGTGAGTGAGTGGTGAGTGATAGGTGAGTGAGTGGTGAGTGATGGGTGAGTGAGTGGTGAGTGATAGGTGAGTGAGTGGTGGGTGAGTGATGGGTGAGTGATGAGTGAGTGGTGGGTGAGTGATGGGTGAGTGAGTGGTGAGTGATGGGTGAGTGAGTGATGGGTGAGTGAATGGTGAGTGATGGGTGAGTGAGTGGTGAGTGAGTGGTGGGTGAGTGAGTGGTGAGTGGTGAGTGATGGGTGAGTGAGTGATGGGTGAGTGAGTGGTGAGTGGTGAGTGAGTGATGGGTGAGTGAGTGGTGAGTGATGGATGAGTGAGTGATGGGTGAGTGTGTGGGTGAGTGGTGGGTGAGTGAGTGGTGAGTGATGAGTGGTGAGTGATAGGTGAGTGAGTGGTGGGTGAGTGATGGGTGAGTGATGAGTGAGTGGTGGGTGAGTGATGGGTGAGTGAGTGGTGAGTGATGGGTGAGTGATGGGTGTGTGAGTGTGTGTGATGGGTGAGTGAGTGGTGAGTGATAGGTGAGTGAGTGGTGAGTGATGGGTGAGTGAGTGGTGAGTGATAGGTGAGTGAGTGGTGGGTGAGTGATGGGTGAGTGATGAGTGAGTGGTGGGTGAGTGATGGGTGAGTGAGTGGTGAGTGATGGGTGAGTGAGTGATGGGTGAGTGAATGGTGAGTGATGGGTGAGTGAGTGGTGAGTGAGTGGTGGGTGAGTAAGTGGTGAGTGGTGAGTGATGGGTGAGTGAGTGATGGGTGAGTGAGTGGTGAGTGTGTGAGTGAGTGATGGGTGAGTGAGTGGTGAGTGATGGATGAGTGAGTGATGGGTGAGTGTGTGGGTGAGTGGTGGGTGAGTGAGTGGTGAGTGATGAGTGAGTGGTGAGTGAGTGGTGGATGAGTGATGGGTGAGTGATGGGTGAGAGATGGGTGTGTGAGTGGTGTGTGATGGGTGAGTGAGTGGTGAGTGATAGGTGAGTGAGTGGTGAGTGATGGGTGAGTGAGTGGTGAGTGATAGGTGAGTGAGTGGTGGGTGAGTGATGGGTGAGTGATGAGTGAGTGAGTGAGTGGTGGGTGAGTGATGGGTGAGTGAGTGGTGAGTGATGGGTGAGTGAGTGGTGAGTGATGGGTGAGTGAGTGGTGAGTGTGTGAGTGAGTGATGGGTGAGTGAGTGGTGAGTGATGGGTGAGTGAGTGGTGAGAGATGAGTGAGTGGTGAGTGAGTGGTGGATGAGTGATGGGTGAGTGATGGGTGAGTGAGTGGTGTGTGATGGCTGAGTGAGTGGTGAGTGAGTGGTGAGTGATGGGTGAGTGAGTGGTGAGTGATAGGTGAGTGAGTGGTGAGTGAGTGGTGAGTGAGTGATGAGTGAGTGATGGGTGAGTGATGAGTGAGTGAGTGAGTGGTGGGTGAGTGATGGGTGAGTGTGTGGGTGAGTGATGAGTGAGTGAGTGGTGAGTGATGAGTGAGTGGTGAGTGAGTGGTGGATGAGTGATGGGTGAGTGATGGGTGAGTGAGTGGTGTGTGATGGCTGAGTGAGTGGTGAGTGAGTGGTGAGTGATGGGTGAGTGAGTGGTGAGTGATAGGTGAGTGAGTGGTGGGTGAGTGATGGGTGAGTGATGAGTGAGTGGTGAGTGAGTGGTGGATGAGTGATGGGTGAGTGATGGGTGAGTGAGTGGTGTGTGATGGCTGAGTGAGTGGTGAGTGAGTGGTGAGTGATGGGTGAGTGAGTGGTGAGTGATAGGTGAGTGAGTGGTGGGTGAGTGATGGGTGAGTGATGAGTGAGTGAGTGGTGGGTGAGTGATGGGTGAGTGAGTGGTGAGTGATGGGTGAGTGAGTGGTGAGTGATGGGTGAGTGAGTGATGGGTGAGTGAGTGGTGAGTGATGGGTGAGTGATGGGTGAGTGAGTGATGGGTGAGTGAGTGGTGAGTGAGTGTGTGAGTGAGTGATGGGTGAGTGAGTGGTGAGTGATGGGTGAGTGAGTGGTGAGTGTGTGAGTGAGTGATGGGTGAGTGAGTGGTGAGTGATGGGTGAGTGAGTGGTGAGTGTGTGAGTGAATGATGGGTGAGTGAGTGGTGAGTGATGGATGAGTGAGTGATGGATGAGTGTGTGGGTGAGTGATGGGTGAGTGAGTGGTGAGTGATGGGTGATGGTTGAGTGAGTGGTGAGTGATGGGTGAGTGTGTGGGTGAGTGAGTGTAGAATGAGTGGTGAGTGAGTGGTGAGTGATGGGTGAGTGATGGATGAGTGAGTGGTGAGTGATGGATGAGTGAGTGGTGAGTGTGTGGGTGAGTGATGTGTGAGTGAGTGGTGAGTGATGGATGAGTGAGTGATGGGTGAGTGAGTGGTGAGTGTGTGAGTGAGTGATGGGTGAGTGAGTGGTGAGTGATGGATGAGTGAGTGATGGGTGAGTGTGTGGGTGAGTGATGGGTGAGTGAGTGGTGAGTGATGGGTGATGGTTGAGTGAGTGGTGAGTGATGGGTGAGTGAGTGATGGGTGAGTGTGTGGGTGAGGGAGTGTAGAATGAGTGGTGAGTGAGTGGTGAGTGATGGGTGAGTGAGTGGTGAGTGAGTGGTGAGTGATGGGTGAGTGATGGGTGAGTGATGGATGAGTGTGTGGGTGAGTGAGTGGTGAGTGATGGGTGAGTGATGGGTGAGTGAGTGGTGGGTGAGTGATGGGTGAGTGAGTGGTGAGTGATGGCTGAGTGAGTGGTGAGTGTGTGGGTGAGTGATGGGTGAGTGAGTGGTGAGTGATGTGTGAGTGAGTGGTGAGTGATGGATGAGTGAGTGAGTGTAGAATGAGTGGTGAGTGAGTGGGTGAGTGATGGGTGAGTGAGTGGTGAGTGAGTGGTGAGTGATGGATGAGTGAGTGTGTGGGTGAGTGAGTGTAGAATGAGTGGTGAGTGATGGATGAGTGTGTGGGTGAGTGAGTGGTGAGTGATGGATGAGTGAGTGGTGAGTGATGGGTGAGTGATGGGTGAGTGATGGGTGAGTGAGTGGTGAGTGATGGGTGAGTGATGGGTGAGTGATGGGTGAGTGAGTGGTGAGTGATGGGTGAGTGATGGGTGAGTGAGTGATGGGTGAGTGAGTGGTGAGTGATGGGTGAGTGAGTGATGGGTGAGCGAGTGGTGAGTGATGGGTGAGTGATGGGTGAGTGATGGGTGAGTGAGTGATGGGTGAGTGAGTGGTGAGTGATGGGTGAGTGATGGGTGAGTGTGTGAGTGATGGGTGAGTGAGTGGTGAGTGAGTGGTGAGTGAGTGATGGGTGAGCGAGTGGTGAGTGATGGGTGAGTGAGTGGTGAGTGATGGGTGAGTGAGTGATGGGTGAGTGATGGGTGAGTGAGTGGTGAGTGAGTCGTGAGTGAGTGGTGAGTGAGTGATGGGTGAGTGAGTGGTGAGTGATGGGTGAGTGATGGGTGAGTGAGTGGTGAGTGAGTGGTGAGTGATGGGTGAGTGAGTGGTGAGTGATGGGTGAGTGATGGGTGAGTGATGGGTGAGTGAGTGAGTGGTGAGTGAGTGGTGAGTGATGGGTGAGTGAGTGGTGAGTGAGTGGTGAGTGATGGGTGAGTGAGTTTTGAGTGGTGAGTGAGTGGTGAGTGATGGCTGAGTGAGTGGTGAGTGTAGAATGAGTGGTGAGTGAGTGATGTGTGAGTGAGTGGTGAGTGGTAAGTGAGTGGTGAGTGATGGGTGAGTGAGTGGTGAGTGAGTGGTGAGTGAGTGGTGAGTGTAGAGTGATGTGTGAGTGATGGGTGAGTGAGTGGTGAGTGATGGGTGAGTGAGTGGTGAGTGAGTGGTGAGTGATGGGTGAGTGAGTGATGGGTGAGTGAGTGGTGAGTGGTGAGTGATGGGTGAGTGAGTGGTGAGTGAGATGTGAGTGAGTGGTGAGTGATCAGTGAGTGAGTGGTGAGTGATGTGTGAGTGAGTGGTGAGTGAGTGGTGAGTGATGGGTGAGTGAGTGATGGGTGAGTGAGTGATGGGTGAGTGAGTGGTGAGTGAGTGGTGAGTGAGTGATGGGTGAGTGAGTGGTGAGTGATGGGTGAGTGAGTGGTGAGTGAGTGGTGAGTGATGCGTGAGTGAGTGATGGGTGAGTGAGTGATGGGTGAGTGAGTGGTGAGTGAGTCGTGAGTGGTGAGTGTGTGATGGGTGAGTGAGTGGTGAGTGATGGGTGAGTGATGGTTGAGTGAGTGGTGAGTGGTGAGTGATGGGTGAGTGAGTGGTGAGTGATGAGTGAGTGAGTTGTGAGTGATGGGTGAGTGAGTGGTGAGTGAGTGGTGAGTGGTGAGTGGTGAGTGAGTGGTGAGTGATGGGTGAGTGAGTGGTGAGTGATGGGTGAGTGAGTTTTGAGTGGTGAGTGAGTGGTGAGTGATGGCTGAGTGAGTGGTGAGTGTAGAATGAGTGGTGAGTGAGTGATGTGTGAGTGAGTGGTGAGTGGTGAGTGGTAAGTGAGTGGTGAGTGATGGGTGAGTGAGTGGTGAGTGATGAGTGAGTGAGTTGTGAGTGATGGGTGAGTGAGTGGTGAGTGGTGAGTGAGTGGTGAGTGGTGAGTGAGTGGTGAGTGATGGGTGAGTGAGTGGTGAGTGATGGGTGAGTGAGTTTTGAGTGGTGAATGAGTGGTGAGTGATGGCTGAGTGAGTGGTGAGTGTAGAATGAGTGGTGAGTGAGTGATGTGTGAGTGAGTGGTGAGTGGTGAGTGGTAAGTGAGTGGTGAGTGATGGGTGAGTGAGTGGTGAGTGAGTGGTGAGTGTAGAGTGATGGGTGAGCGATGGGTGAGTGAGTGGTGAGTGATGGGTGAGTGAGTGGTGAGTGAGTGGTGAGTGATGGGTGAGTGAGTGATGGGTGAGTGAGTGGTGAGTGGTGAGTGATGGGTGAGTGAGTGGTGAGTGAGTGGTGAGTGAGTGGTGAGTGATGAGTGAGTGAGTGGTGAGTGATGTGTGAGTGAGTGGTGAGTGATGGGTGAGTGAGTGGTGAGTGAGTGGTGAGTGTAGAGTGATGGGTGAGTGAGTGAGTGGTGAGTGAGTGGTGAGTGATGGGTGAGTGAGTGAGTGGTGAGTGAGTGGTGAGTGTAGAGTGATGGGTGAGTGAGTGAGTGGTGAGTGAGTGAGTGGTGAGTGAGTGGTGAGTGATGAGTGAGTGGTGAGTGATGGGTGAGTGAGTGATGGGTGAGTGAGTGGTGAGTGGTGAGCGATGGGTGAGTGAGTGATGTGTGAGTGAGTGGTGAGTGATGGGTGAGTGAGTGGTGAGAGATGGGTGAGTGAGTGGTGAGTGATGGGTGAGTGAGTGGTGAGTGAGTGGTGAGTGAGCGGTGAGTGATGGGTGAGTGAGTGGTGAGTGATGGGTGAGTGAGTGGTGAGTGTGTGGGTGAGTGATGTGTGAGTGAGTGGTGGGTGATGGATGAGTGAGTGATGGGTGAGTGAGTGGTGAGTGTGTGAGTGAGTGATGGGTGAGTGAGTGGTGAGTGATGGATGAGTGAGTGATGGGTGAGTGTGTGGGTGAGTGATGGGTGAGTGAGTGGTGAGTGATGGGTGATGGTTGAGTGAGTGGTGAGTGATGGGTGAGTGAGTGATGGGTGAGTGTGTGGGTGAGTGAGTGTAGAATGAGTGGTGAGTGAGTGGTGAGTGATGGGTGAGTTAGTGGTGAGTGAGTGGTGAGTGATGGGTGAGTGATGGGTGAGTGATGGATGAGTGTGTGGGTGAGTGAGTGGTGAGTGATGGGTGAGTGATGGGTGAGTGAGTGGTGGGTGAGTGATGGGTGAGTGAGTGGTGAGTGATGGCTGAGTGAGTGGTGAGTGTGTGGGTGAGTGATGGGTGAGTGAGTGGTGAGTGATGTGTGAGTGAGTGGTGAGTGATGGATGAGTGAGTGAGTGTAGAATGAGTGGTGAGTGAGTGGTGAGTGATGGGTGAGTGAGTGGTGAGTGAGTGGTGAGTGATGGATGAGTGAGTGTGTGGGTGAGTGAGTGTAGAATGAGTGGTGAGTGATGGATGAGTGTGTGGGTGAGTGAGTGGTGAGTGATGGATGAGTGAGTGGTGCGTGATGGGTGAGTGATGGGTGAGTGATGGGTGAGTGAGTGGTGAGTGTGTGAGTGAGTGATGGGTGAGTGAGTGGTGAGTGATGGATGAGTGAGTGATGGGTGAGTGTGTGGGTGAGTGATGGGTGAGTGAGTGGTGAGTGATGGGTGATGGTTGAGTGAGTGGTGAGTGATGGGTGAGTGAGTGATGGGTGAGTGTGTGGGTGAGGGAGTGTAGAATGAGTGGTGAGTGAGTGGTGAGTGATGGGTGAGTGAGTGGTGAGTGAGTGGTGAGTGATGGGTGAGTGATGGGTGAGTGATGGATGAGTGTGTGGGTGAGTGAGTGGTGAGTGATGGGTGAGTGATGGGTGAGTGAGTGGTGGGTGAGTGATGGGTGAGTGAGTGGTGAGTGATGGCTGAGTGAGTGGTGAGTGTGTGGGTGAGTGATGGGTGAGTGAGTGGTGAGTGATGTGTGAGTGAGTGGTGAGTGATGGATGAGTGAGTGAGTGTAGAATGAGTGGTGAGTGAGTGGTGAGTGATGGGTGAGTGAGTGGTGAGTGAGTGGTGAGTGATGGATGAGTGAGTGTGTGGGTGAGTGAGTGTAGAATGAGTGGTGAGTGATGAATGAGTGTGTGGGTGAGTGAGTGGTGAGTGATGGATGAGTGAGTGGTGAGTGATGGGTGAGTGATGGGTGAGTGATGGGTGAGTGATGGGTGAGTGAGTGGTGAGTGATGGGTGAGTGATGGGTGAGTGAGTGATGGGTGAGTGAGTGGTGAGTGATGGGTGAGTGAGTGGTGAGTGAGTGGTGAGTGAGTGATGGGTGAGCGAGTGGTGAGTGATGGGTGAGTGATGGGTGAGTGATGGGTGAGTGAGTGATGGGTGAGTGAGTGGTGAGTGATGGGTGAGTGATGGGTGAGTGTGTGAGTGATGGGTGAGTGAGTGGTGAGTGAGTGGTGAGTGAGTGATGGGTGAGCGAGTGGTGAGTGATGGGTGAGTGAGTGGTGAGTGATGGGTGAGTGAGTGATGGGTGAGTGATGGGTGAGTGAGTGGTGAGTGAGTCGTGAGTGAGTGGTGAGTGAGTGATGGGTGAGTGAGTGGTGAGTGATGGGTGAGTGATGGGTGAGTGAGTGGTGAGTGGTGAGTGATGGGTGAGTGAGTGGTGAGTGATGAGTGAGTGGTGAGTGATGGGTGAGTGGTGAGTGGTGAGTGAGTGGTGAGTGGTGAGTGAGTGGTGAGTGATGGGTGAGTGAGTGGTGAGTGATGGGTGAGTGAGTTTTGAGTGGTGAGTGAGTGGTGAGTGATGGCTGAGTGAGTGGTGAGTGTAGAATGAGTGTTGAGTGAGTGATGTGTGAGTGAGTGGTGAGTGGCGAGTGGTAAGTGAGTGGTGAGTGATGGGTGAGTGAGTGGTGAGTGAGTGGTGAGTGAGTGGTGAGTGTAGAGTGATGTGTGAGTGATGGGTGAGTGAGTGGTGAGTGATGGGTGAGTGAGTGGTGAGTGAGTGGTGAGTGATGGGTGAGTGAGTGATGGGTGAGTGAGTGGTGAGTGGTGAGTGATGGGTGAGTGAGTGGTGAGTGAGATGTGAGTGAGTGGTGAGTGATCAGTGAGTGAGTGGTGAGTGATGTGTGAGCGAGTGGTGAGTGAGTGGTGAGTGATGGGTGAGTGAGTGATGGGTGAGTGAGTGATGGGTGAGTGAGTGGTGAGTGAGTGGTGAGTGAGTGATGGGTGAGTGAGTGGTGAGTGATGGGTGAGTGAGTGGTGAGTGAGTGGTGAGTGATGGGTGAGTGAGTGATGGGTGAGTGAGTGGTGAGTGGTGAGTGATGGGTGAGTGAGTGGTGAGTGAGTGGTGAGTGAGTGGTGAGTGATGAGTGAGTGAGTGGTGAGTGATGTGTGAGTGAGTGGTGAGTGATGGGTGAGTGAGTGGTGAGTGAGTGGTGAGTGTAGAGTGATGGGTGAGTGAGT
>NW_022639055.1:0-60032 GCF_010993605.1 Petromyzon marinus | reverse complement strand
GTGAGTAGGTGAGTGAGTCTAGTGAGTAGGTGAGTGAGTCTAGGTGAGTAGGTGAGTGAGTGTAGGTGAGTGTAGGTGAGTGAGTCTAGGTGAGTAGGTGAGTGAGTGTAGGTGAGTGTAGGTGAGTGAGTCTAGGTGAGTAGGTGAGTGAGTCTGGTCCCCCCGCGACTGGAGCCAGAGGCGATTCACTCGAGGTCCAGGCGTTGACCGTTCTCTGCCTCCTGACGGAGGAGTGGCAGCCTCTCATCGGCAACACTTCCACTTGGCCAATCGCAGTGGACTGCTGTCCCTGGAGGGGGAGGTTCAATCTCCTGGCTCTGCCAGATGGGAGCTCGCTCACCCACCTACACGCCAAAGGCAAAGGTCCCCCGTGTAGCCTGCTACAGGCTGTCGGGGCAAGTGCTGTCTGAGCGAGCGACTCCGAAGGACGATGCGGTGCACTAGGGGGACGGGTGGTCAGCACCACGCCCGGCCGCCTTTGTCTCTCCCGTGGCGATGTTAACCACACGCCACACCGGGTAGGCATTTGAGGCCGGACACCACTCGCACATACACCCACTCACTCACCCACTCACTCTCTCTCTCTCTCACCCACTCACTCTCACTCACTCACTCACACTCTCTCACACTCTCTCACACACTCACACACCCTCTCACTCACCCTCTCTCTCACCCTCTCTCACTCACCCTCTCTCACTCACCCTCTCTCACTCACCCTCTCTCACTCACCCTCTCTCACTCACCCTCTCTCACTCACCCTCTCTCACTCACCCTCTCTCACTCACCCTCTCTCACTCACTCACTCACACACCCACTCACTCACCCCCCCTCTCTCTCACTCTCCCCCTCTCTCTCTATCACCCTCTCTCTCTCTCACACACTCACTCACTCTCTCTCACCCTCTCTCTCACCCACTCACTCACCCCCCTCTCTCTCTATCACCCTCTCTCTCTATCACCCTCTCTCTCTATCACCCTCTCTCTCTATCACCCTCTCTCTCTATCACCCTCTCTCTCTATCACCCTCTCTCTCTATCACCCTCTCTCTCTATCACCCTCTCTCTCTATCACCCTCTCTCTCTATCACCCTCTCTCTCTATCACCCTCTCTCTCTATCACCCTCTCTCTCTATCACCCTCTCTCTCTATCACCCTCTCTCTCTATCACCCTCTCTCTCTATCACCCTCTCTCTCTATCACCCTCTCTCTCTATCACCCTCTCTCTCTATCACCCTCTCTCTCTATCACCCTCTCTCTCTATCACCCTCTCTCTCTATCACCCTCTCTCTCTATCACCCTCTCTCTCTATCACCCTCTCTCTCTCTATCACCCTCTCTCTCTATCACCCTCTCTCTCTATCACCCTCTCTCTCTATCACCCTCTCTCTCTATCACCCTCTCTCTCTATCACCCTCTCTCTCTATCACCCTCTCTCTCTATCACCCTCTCTCTCTATCACCCTCTCTCTCTATCACCCTCTCTCTCTATCACCCTCTCTCTCTATCACCCTCTCTCTCTATCACCCTCTCTCTCTATCACCCTCTCTCTCTATCACCCTCTCTCTCTATCACCCTCTCTCTCTATCACCCCTCTCTCTCTATCACCCTCTCTCTCTATCACCCTCTCTCTCTATCACCCTCTCTCTCTATCACCCTCTCTCTCTATCACCCTCTCTCTCTATCACCCTCTCTCTCTATCACCCTCTCTCTCTATCACCCTCTCTCTCTATCACCCTCTCTCTCTATCACCCTCTCTCTCTATCACCCTCTCTCTCTATCACCCTCTCTCTCTATCACCCTCTCTCTCTATCACCCTCTCTCTCTATCACCCTCTCTCTCTATCACCCTCTCTCTCTATCACCCTCTCTCTCTATCACCCTCTCTCTCTATCACCCTCTCTCTCTATCACCCTCTCTCTCTATCACCCTCTCTCTCTATCACCCTCTCTCTCTATCACCCTCTCTCTCTATCACCCTCTCTCTCTATCACCCTCTCTCTCTATCACCCTCTCTCTCTATCACCCTCTCTCTCTATCACCCTCTCTCTCTATCACCCTCTCTCTCTATCACCCTCTCTCTCTATCACCCTCTCTCTCTATCACCCTCTCTCTCTATCACCCTCTCTCTCTATCACCCTCTCTCTCTATCACCCTCTCTCTCTATCACCCTCTCTCTCTATCACCCTCTCTCTCTATCACCCTCTCTCTCTATCACCCTCTCTCTCTATCACCCTCTCTCTCTATCACCCTCTCTCTCTATCACCCTCTCTCTCTATCACCCTCTCTCTCTATCACCCTCTCTCTCTATCACCCTCTCTCTCTATCACCCTCTCTCTCTATCACCCTCTCTCTCTATCACCCTCTCTCTCTATCACCCTCTCTCTCTATCACCCTCTCTCTCTATCACCCTCTCTCTCTATCACCCTCTCTCTCTATCACCCTCTCTCTCTCTATCACCCTCTCTCTCTATCACCCTCTCTCTCTATCACCCTCTCTCTCTATCACCCTCTCTCTCTATCACCCTCTCTCTCTATCACCCTCTCTCTCACCCTCTCTCTCACCCTCTCTCTCACCCTCTCTCTCACCCTCTCTCTCACCCTCTCTCTCACCCTCTCTCTCACCCTCTCTCTCACCCTCTCTCTCACCCTCTCTCTCACCCTCTCACTCACCCTCTCTCTCACCCTCTCTCTCACCCTCTCTCTCTCACCCTCTCACTCTCTCACCCTCTCAACCTCTCACTCTCTCACTCACTCACCCCCTCACTCACTCTCTCACCCTCTCTCTCACCCTCTCACTGACTCACCCCCTCACTCTCTCACCCTCTCACCCTCTCACCCTCTCACTCTCTCACCCTCTCACTCTCTCACCCTCTCACTCTCTCACCCTCTCACTCTCTCACCCTCTCACTCTCTCACCCTCTCACTCTCTCACTCACTCACCCCCTCACTCACCCTCTCACCCTCTCTCTCACCCTCTCACTCACTCACCCCCCCTCTCTCTCACTCACTCACCCCCCCTCTCTCTCACCCTCTCCCTCACCCTCTCTCTCACTCACTCACCCCCCTCTCTCTCACCCTCTCACTCACCCCCCCCTCTCTCTCACCCTCTCACTCACCCCCCCTCTCTCTCACCCTCTCACTCACCCCCCCTCTCTCTCACCCTCTCACTCACCCCCCATCTCTCTCACTCTCTCACCCTCTCTCTCACCCTCTCACTCACTCACTCACCCCCCCTCTCTCTCACCCTCTCACTCACCCTCTCTCTCACTCACTCACCCCCTCTCTCTCACTCACTCTCTCACCCTCTCTCTCACCCTCTCACCCTCTCACTCACCCCCCATCTCTCCCCCTCTCTCTCTCACCCTCTCACTCACTCACCCTCTCACTCACTCACTCACCCCCCCTCTCTCTCACCCTCTCACTCACTCACTCACCCCCCCTCTCTCTCACCCTCTCACTCACTCACTCACTCACCCCCCCTCTCTCTCACACTCTCTCACTCACTCACCCCCTCTCTCTCACTCACTCTCTCACCCTCTCTCTCACCCTCTCACTCACCCTCTCACTCACTCACTCACCCCCCCTCACTCTCTCACCCTCCCACTCTCTCACTCTCCCCCTCTCTCTCTCACCCTCTCACTCACTCACCCTCTCACCCCCTCTCTCACTCTCTCACCCTCTCTCTCACACACCCCCTCTCTCACCCTCTCACTCTCTCACTCACTGTCTCACTCTCTCACCCTCTCACTCACCCTCTCACTCTCTCACTCTCTCACTCACCCTCTCTCTCACTCACTCACCCTCTCACCCTCTCTCTCACTCACCCTCTCACTCACGCCCCCCTCTCTCACTCACTCACCCTTCATCGCCGCCTCCGCCCCTCTCCATGCCTCCGGCTTCACCTCCACTCGCCGTGCACCGCTCCTGGCACGTGTTGCCAGATTCCTCACCTGGGTGGGAGGGGGGTGGCAGGAGGAGGGGGAGGGGGAGGGGGGGTGGTGGGCGACGCGGGCCGGCCGGAGTAGGAGCGACGCTCCCCTGGGGCAGCAGGCGAGGGCTGAACGGACAAACAAAATCATCATCGCTGGTGCCTTCCTGCTGCTGCTGCTGATGATGATGATGCTGATGGTCTCTCTCTGCTGCTGATGTTGTTGTTGGTCTCTCTCTGCTGCTGATGATGGTGGTGTTGGTCTCTCTCTGCTGATGATGGTGTTGTTGTTGGTCTCTCTATGCTGATGTTGTTGTTGGTCTCTCTCTCTCTCTGCTGATGATGTTGTTGTTGTTCTCTCTGCTGCTGATGTTGTTGTTGTTGGTCTCTCTGCTGATGTTGTTGTTGTTCTCTCTCTGCTGATGTTGTTGGTCTCTCTCTCTCTGCTGATGATGTTGTTGTTGGTCTCTCTCTCTCTGCTGCTGATGATGTTGTTGTTGGTCTCTCTCTCTCTCTCTCTGCTGATGATGTTGTTGTTGGTCTCTCTCTCTTCTGATGATGTTGTTGTTGTTGGTCTCTCTCTGCTGATGTTGTTGTTGTTGTTGGTCTCTCTCTGATGTTGTTGTTGTTGTTGGTCTCTCTCTCTCTGCTGATGTTGTTGTTGTTGGTCTCTCGCTCTCTCTCTCTGCTGATGTTGTTGTTGTTGGTCTCTCTCTCTACTGATGTTGTTGGTCTCTCTCTCCGCACCTCCTCCTCCTCCTCCTCCACCTCCTCCTCCTCGTCTTCGCTCTCTCGGTGGTAGCAGCAGCTGTCGGCACAGGGGACGGAGGCGGCGGTGAGATTCGTCAAAGCCCCCTAATCATCCCCTTGTCTCTAACTCACTCACACACTCACTGACTCACTCACACACTCACTCATCCTCTTGTCTCTCACACACTCACTCACACACTCACTCACACACTCACTGACTCACTCACACACTCACTCATCCTCTTGTCTCTCACACACTCACTCACACACTCACTCACACACTCACTCATCCCCTTGTCTCTAACTCACTCACACACTCACTCACACACTCACTGACTCACTCACACACTCACTCATCCTCTTGTCTCTCACACACTCACTCACACACTCACTCACACACTCACTGACTCACTCACACACTCACTCATCCTCTTGTCTCTCACACACTCACTCACACACTCACTCACACACTCACTGACTCACTCACACACTCACTCATCCTCTTGTCTCTCACACACTCACTCACACACTCACTCACACACTCACTCACTCATACACTCTCACACTCAATCACTCACTCACTCTCTTGTCTCTCGCACACTCACTCACACACTCACTCACTCACACACTCATACACTCATACACTCTCACACACTCACTCACACTCACTCACTCACTCTCTTGTCTCTCGCCCACTCACTCACTCACTCACCCACTCACTCACTCTCACACACTCACTCACACCCACTCACTCATCCTCTTGTCTCTCACACACTCACTCACTCACACACTCATACACTCTCACACACTCACTCACACCCACTCACTCATCCTCTTGTCTCTCACACACTCACTCACTCACACACTCATACACTCTCACACACACACTCACTCATCCTCTTGTCTCTCGCCCACTCACTCACACTCACTCACACACTCACTCACACACTCACTCACTCATCCTCTTGTTTCTCACACACTCACTCACTCACTCACACACGCACACTCACACACACTCGCACACACTCACACACCCACTCACACCCACCCACTCACACCCACACCCACCCACTCACACCCACCCACCCACACCCACCCACCCACACCCAGACCCACCCACCCACACCCACCCACACCCACCCACACCCAGACCCACCCACCCACACCCAGACCCACCCACCCACACCCAGACCCACCCACCCACACCCAGACCCACCCACCCACACCCAGACCCACCCACCCACCCACTCACCCACCCACCCACACGCACCACCTCACCCAATAACCCACTCGCTATAAAGACAAAGTTCCCCCGCGTAGCTTGCAACAGACTGTTGGGGCAAGTGCCGTTAAGCAGCGAGTAGCAGCGCCTATGACGCCCGGCACTGTGGAACACACACAGAGAGAGGCGTTGGTTGGCCATCACCACAACTCCCCGGCCGCCTTTGTCTCCCCAGTGGAGATTATATTCCTACAAACCACCGCACTAGGTCAAAATTAACCCACCGTGGTGGCTAGATGTTAACGACCTCGCCTGCCATCTCATCTTATCTGGGATTATTTTTTTTTTAAATAATCAAAGCGCTTTCATCGAAGGATAAAACCCACTGCATTAAAAAAAAACGGGTATGGGATTTGAGAGTTGGGGAGCGGCAAGGGATGGTAAACATGGGTGATGACAGGAAAACGGAGGGGTCCAGGATTGGAAAGGTTTAAGAAGGGCAGGGAGTAGTGTAGGGGAAACGCTGCTCAGAAAGGACACACATCTCTCAAGGGAGGATCTAGACGTGGCCAGTGAATTTCGATTTAAAGCAGGTCGTGACTGCACGGGATTCATAATCGTGGTTCTTTCGGGTAAAGTCACCGCAGCGTAGTATAAGGGAAAACAATAAAATAATTTAAAATATATATAAAACAATAAAATAATAAAAATATAAAACAATAAAATTCTCACGACGTTTTGACTGCAACACAAGAAGCAATCATCATCAGGTGTGAAACAATAAAATAAAAAAATAATACAAATATAAAATTCTCACGACGTTTCGACTGCAACACGAGAAGCAATCATCATCAGGTGTGAAACAATAAAACAATAAAATAATAAAAATATATAAAACAATAAAATTCTCACGACGTTTTGACTGCAACACAAGAAGCAATCATCATCAGGTGTGAAACAATAAAACAATAAAATAAAAAAATATAAAAACAATAAAATTCTCACGACGTTTTGACTGCAACACGAGAAGCAATCATCATCATCAAGGTGTGAAAACCACAACAAGAAAATGTTTTAAAAAGTTGGGGGGGGGATACATCCACCCGCCCCCCAATATATAATTACGGCCTTGGTGAGCTAAGGCATAGGCAGGAAGACCAAGATGAGAAGGATTACAGTAGCCGAGGCAACGGAAATGCGAGGGCTGGATAAGTCTTCTTTGGTTCTTTCGGTAAAGTCACCACCACGTAGAATGAGAATAATAAAATAATAAAATAACACAATAATATTCTCACGACGTTTCGGCCACGACACAAGCGGCCTTCATCAGGTGAAGGGACGAGACTGTCTGGTAGGACAGCGCTGGAGCGAACACAGCCACAAGCTCAGATCGCGACCTTTAAGCTGTGTGAGAAGAAACAGAGCCTCTTGACAAAGGAATTAGCATAGAATTTAGCATTGAAATGGCTGAGTGATTAGCTTGTGACTGGTCACAGAAATAGCTATGTTAAAGTCAAAGCCTACACATCCACAGAGGCACCTAGTACAAATCAAACAGGAGAATTTAGCATTGAAATAGCTGAGTGATTAGCTTGTGACTGGTCACAGAAATAGCTATGTTAAAGTCAAAGCCTACAACATCCACAGAGGCACCTAGTACAAATCAAACAGGAGAATTTAGCATTGAAATAACTGAGGGATTAGCTTGTGACTGGTCACAGAAATGGCTATCTTAAAGTTAAAGCATACACATCCACAAAGGCACCCTTTGACAAAGGAATTAGCATAGAATTTAGCATTGAAATAGGTGAGTGATTAGCTTGTGACTGGTCAGAAATGGCTATGTTAAAGTTAAAGCCTACACATCCACAGAGGCACCTAGTACAAATCAAACAGGATAATTTAGCATTGAAATAACTGAGTGATTAGCTTGTGACTGGTCACAGAAATGGCTATGTTAAAGTCAAAGCCTACACATCCACAGAGGCACCTAGTACAAATCAAACAGGAGAATTTAGCATTGAAATAGCTGAGTGATTAGCTTGTGACTGGTCACAGAAATAGCTATGTTAAAGTCAAAGCCTACAACATCCACAGAGGCACCTAGTACAAATCAAACAGGAGAATTTAGCATTGAAATAACTGAGGGATTAGCTTGTGACTGGTCACAGAAATGGCTATCTTAAAGTTAAAGCATACACATCCACAAAGGCACCCTTTGACAAAGGAATTAGCATAGAATTTAGCATTGAAATAGGTGAGTGATTAGCTTGTGACTGGTCAGAAATGGCTATGTTAAAGTTAAAGCCTACACATCCACAGAGGCACCTAGTACAAATCAAACAGGATAATTTAGCATTGAAATAACTGAGTGATTAGCTTGTGACTGGTCACAGAAATGGCTATGTTAAAGTCAAAGCCTACACATCCACAGAGGCACCTAGTACAAATCAAACAGGAGAATTTAGCATTGAAATAGCTGAGTGATTAGCTTGTGACTGGTCACAGAAATAGCTATGTTAAAGTCAAAGCCTACAACATCCACAGAGGCACCTAGTACAAATCAAACAGGAGAATTTAGCATTGAAATAACTGAGGGATTAGCTTGTGACTGGTCACAGAAATGGCTATCTTAAAGTTAAAGCATACACATCCACAAAGGCACCCTTTGACAAAGGAATTAGCATAGAATTTAGCATTGAAATAGGTGAGTGATTAGCTTGTGACTGGTCAGAAATGGCTATGTTAAAGTTAAAGCCTACACATCCACAGAGGCACCTAGTACAAATCAAACAGGAGAATTTTGCATTGAAATAGCTGAGTGATTAGCTTGTGACTGGTCACAGAAATGGCTATGTTAAAGTCGCAGCCTACACATCCACAGAGGCACCTAGTACAAATCAAACAGGATAATTTAACATTGAAATAGCTGAGTGATTAGCTTGTGACTGGTCACAGAAATAGCTATGTTAAAGTCAAAGCCTACAACATCCACAGAGGCACCTAGTACAAATCAAACAGGAGAATTTAGCATTGAAATAGCTGAGTGATTAGCTTGTGACTGGTTAGAGAAATGGCTATGTTAAAGTATACACATCCACAGAGGCACCCCTTGACAAAGGAATTAGCATAGAATTTAGCATTGAAATAGGTGAGCGATTAGCTTGTGACTGGTCACAGAAATGGCTATGTTAAAGTCAAAGCCTACAACATCCACAGAGGCACCTAGTACAAATCAAACAGGAGAATTTAGCATTGAAATAGCTGAGTGATTAGCTTGTGACTGGTCACAGAAATGGCTATGTTAAAGTTAAAGCATACACATTCACAGAGGCACCCCTTGACAAAGGAATTAGCATAGAATTTAGCATTGAAATAACTGAGGGATTAGCTTGTGACTGGTCACAGAAATGGCTATGTTAAATTCAAAGCCTACAACATCCACAGAGGCACCTAGTACAAATCAAACAGGAGAATTTAGCATTGAAATAGCTGAGTGATTAGCTTGTGACTGGTCACAGAAATAGCTATGTTAAAGTCAAAGCCTACAACATCCACAGAGGCACCTAGTACAAATCAAACAGGAGAATTTAGCATTGAAATAACTGAGGGATTAGCTTGTGACTGGTCACAGAAATGGCTATCTTAAAGTTAAAGCATACACATCCACAAAGGCACCCTTTGACAAAGGAATTAGCATAGAATTTAGCATTGAAATAGGTGAGTGATTAGCTTGTGACTGGTCAGAAATGGCTATGTTAAAGCCAAAGCATACACATCCACAGAGGCACCTAGTACAAATCAAACAGGAGAATTTAGCATTGAAAAAGCTGAGTGATTAGCTTGTGACTGGTCACAGAAATGGATATCTTAAAGTTAAAGCCTACACATCCACAGAGGTACCTAGTACAAATCAAACAGGAGAATTTAGCATTGAAATAGCTGAGTGATTAGCTTGTGACTGGTCACAGAAATAGCTATGTTAAAGTCAAAGCCTACACATCCACAGAGGCACCTAGTACAAATCAAACAGGAGAATTTAGTTATGAAATAGCTGAGTGATTAGCTTGTGACTGGTCACAGAAATAGCTATGTTAAAGTCAAAGCCTACACATCCACAGAGGCACCTAGTACAAATCAAACAGGAGAATTTAGCATTGAAATAACTGAGGGATTAGCTTGTGACTGGTCACAGAAATGGCTATGTTAAAGTCAAAGCCTACACATCCACAGAGGCACCTATTTTTATTATTTTATTGTTTCCCTTCTACGTGGTGGTGACTTTACCGAAAGAACCAAGAATAATAATTTTATTGTTTTACAATAATTTTATTGTTTTATATTTTTATTATTTTATTGTTTCCCTTCTACGTGGTGGTGACTTTACCGAAAGAACCAAGAATAATAATTTTATTGTTTTAATAATAATTGTATTGTTTTATATTTTTATTATTTTATTGTTTCCCTTCTACGTGGTGGTGACTTTACCGAAAGAACCAAGAATAATAATTTTGTTTTACAATAATTTTATTGTTTTATATTTTTATTATTTTATTGTTACCCTTCTAACGTGGTGGTGACGTTACCTAAAGAACCAAGAATAATAATTTTATTGTTTTACAATAATATTGTTTTATATTTTTATTATTTTATTGTTTCCCTTCTACGTGGTGACTTTACCAAAAGAACCAAGAATATTTTTATTGTTTTAATAATAATTTTATTGTTTTATATTTTTATTATTTTATTGTTTCCCTTCTACGTGGTGGTGACTTTACCGAAAGAACCAAGAATAATAATTTTATTGTTTTACAATAAATTTATTGTTTTATATTTTTATTACTTTATTGTTTCCCTTCTACGTGGTGGTGACTTTACCGAAAGAACCAAGAATAATAATTTTACTGTTTTACAATAATTTTATTGTTTTATATTTTTATTATTTTATTGTTTCCCTTCTACGTGGTGGTGACTTTACCGAAAGAACCAAGAATAATAATTTTGTTTTACAATAATTTTATTGTTTTATATTTTTATTATTTTATTGTTACCCTTCTAACGTGGTGGTGACGTTACCTAAAGAACCAAGAATAATAATTTTATTGTTTTACAATAATTTTATTGTTTTATATTTTTATTATTTTATTGTTTCCCTTCTACGTGGTGGTGACTTTACTGAAAGAACCAGGAATAATAATTGTATTGTTTTACAATAATTTTATTGTTTTATATTTTTATTATTTAATTGTTTCCCTTCTACGTGGTGGTGACTTTACCGAAAGAACCAAGAATAATAATTGCATTGTTTTAATAATAATTTTATTATTTTATATTTTTATTATTTTATTGTTTCCCTTCTAGGTGGTGGTGACTTTACCGAAAGAACCAAGAATAATAATTTTATTGTTTTTCACTCACCTACTCACCTAGACTCACTCACCTACTCACCTAGACTCACTCACCTAGACTGAACTAGACTCACTCACCTACTCACCTAGACTCACTCACCTACTCACCTAGACTCACTCACCTACTCACCTAGACTCACTCACCTACTCACCTACTCACCTAGACTCACTCACCTACTCACCTAGACTCACTCACCTACTCACCTAGACTCACTCACCTACTCACCTAGACTCACTCACCTACTCACCTAGACTCACCTACTCACCTAGACTCACTCACCTACTCACCTAGACTCACTCACCTACTCACCTAGACTCAACTAGACTCACTCACCTAGACTCACTCACCTAGACTCACTCACCTACTCACCTAGACTCACTCACCTGCTCACCTAGACTCACTCACCTGCTCACCTAGACTCACTCACCTAGACTCACTCACCTAGACTCACTCACCTAGACTCACTCACCTAGACTCACTCACCTACTCACCTAGACTCAACTAGACTCACTCACCTAGACTCACTCACCTAGACTCACTCACCTACTCACCTAGACTCACTCACCTACTCACCTAGACTCACCTAGACTCACTCACCTAGACTCACCTAGACTCACTCAACTACTCACCTAGACTCACTCACCTACTCACCTAGACTCACTCACCTAGACTCACCTAGACTCACTCACCTAGACTCACCTAGACTCACTCACCTAGACTCACTCACCTACTCACCTAGACTCACTCACCTAGACTCACTCACCTACTCACCTAGACTCACTCACCTACTCACCTAGACTCACTCACCTACTCACCTAGACTCACTTACCTACTCACCTAGACTCACTCACCTACTCACGTAGACTCACTCACCTACTCACCTAGACTCACTCACCTAGACTCACTCACCTAGACTCACTCACCTAGACTCACTCACCTAGACTCACTCACCTACTCACCTAGACTCACTCACCTACTCACCTAGACTCACTCACCTACTCACCTAGACTCACCTAGACTCACTCACCTACTCACCTAGACTCACTCACCTACTCACCTAGACTCACTCACCTACTCACCTAGACTCACTCACCTAGACTCACTCACCTACTCACCTAGACTCACTCACCTAGACTCACTCACCTACTCACCTAGACTCACTCACCTACTCACCTAGACTCACTCACCTACTCACCTAGACTCACTCACCTAGACTCACTCACCTAGACTCACCTACTCACCTAGACTCACTCACCTACTCACCTAGACTCACTCACCTACTCACCTAGACTCACTCACCTACTCACCTAGACTCACCTACTCACCTAGACTCACTCACCTAGACTCACCTACTCACCTAGACTCACTCACCTACTCACCTAGACTCACTCACCTAGACTCACTCACCTACTCACCTAGACTCACTCACCTACTCACCTAGACTCACTCACCTACTCACCTAGACTCACTCACCTAGACTCACTCACCTACTCACCTAGACTCACTCACCTACTCACCTAGACTCACTCACCTACTCACGTAGACTCACTCACCTACTCACCTAGACTCACTCACCTACTCACCTAGACTCACTCACCTAGACTCACCTACTCACCTAGACTCACTCACCTACTCACCTAGACTCACTCACCTACTCACCTAGACTCACTCACCTACTCACCTAGACTCAACTAGACTCACTCACCTAGACTCACTCACCTACTCACCTAGACTCACTCACCTAGACTCACTCACCTAGACTCACTCACCTACTCACCTAGACTCACTCACCTAGACTCACTCACCTACTCACCTAGACTCACTCAACTAGACTCAACCTACTCACCTACTCACCTAGACTCACTCACCTACTCACCTAGACTCAACTAGACTCACTCACCTAGACTCACTCACCTACTCACCTATACTCACTCACCTAGACTCACTCACCTACTCACCTAGACTCACTCACCAGTGTTACTCAAACTGTGATGATGGTGTTACACTGTGATGATGGTGATGATGTTACTCACACTGTGATGATGATGATGGTGATGATGTTACTCACACTGTGATGATGATGGTGGTGATGATGTTACTCACACTGTGATGATGGTGGTGATGATGGTGTTACTCACACTGTGATGATGATGGTGGTGATGGTGTTACTCACACTGTGATGATGATGGTAGTGATGGTGGTGATGGTGTTACTCACACTGTGATGATGATAGTGATGATGGTGATGATGTTACTCACACTGTGATGATGATGATGTTACTCACACTGTGATGATGATGGTGGTGATGATGTTACTCACACTGTGATGATGATAGTGATGTTACTCACACTGTGATGATGATGATGGTGGTGTTACTCACACTGTGATGATGATGATGGTGGTGTTACTCACACTGTGATGATGATGGTGATGATGATGTTACTCACACTGTGATGATGATGGTGGTGATGATGTTACTCACACTGTGATGATGGTGGTGATGATGTTACTCACACTGTGATGATGATAGTGATGTTACTCACACTGTGATGATGATGATGGTGGTGTTACTCACACTGTGATGATGATGATGGTGGTGTTACTCACACTGTGATGATGATGATGGTGGTGTTACTCACACTGTGATGATGATGGTGATGATGATGTTACTCACACTGTGATGATGATGGTGGTGATGATGTTACTCACACTGTGATGATGGTGGTGATGATGTTACTCACACTGTGATGATGATAGTGATGTTACTCACACTGTGATGATGATGATGGTGGTGTTACTCACACTGTGATGATGATGGTGATGATGATGTTACTCACACTGTGATGATGATGTTACTCACACTGTGATGATGATGATGGTGATGATGTTACTCACACTGTGATGATGGTGGTGATGATGTTACTCACACTGTGATGATGGTGGTGGTGATGATGTTACTCACACTGTGATGATGATGGTGATGGTGTTACTCACACTGTGATGATGATGGTGATGATGTTACTCACACTGTGATGATGATGGTGATGATGTTACTCACACTGTGATGATGGTGGTGATGTTACTCACACTGTGATGATGATGATGGTGGTGATGGTGTTACTCACACTGTGATGATGGTGATGATGTTACTCACACTGTGATGATGATGATGGTGATGATGTTACTCACACTGTGATGATGATGGTGATGATGTTACTCACACTGTGATGATGATGATGGTGGTGATGGTGTTACTCACACTGTGATGATGGTGATGATGTTACTCACACTGTGATGATGATGGTGATGATGATGTTACTCACACTGTGATGATGATGGTGGTGGTGATGTTACTCACACTGTGATGATGGTGGTGGTGATGTTACTCACACTGTGATGATGATGGTGGTGATGATGTTACTCACACTGTGATGATGATGGTGGTGATGATGTTACTCACACTGTGATGATGATGATGATGTTACTCACACTGTGATGATGATGGTGATGATGTTACTCACACTGTGATGATGATGGTGATGATGTTACTCACAGTGATGATGGTGGTGATGTTACTCACACTGTGATGATGATGGTGGTGATGATGTTACTCACACTGTGATGATGATGGTGGTGATGGTGTTACTCACACTGTGATGATGATGGTGTTGATGATGTTACTCACACTGTGATGATGGTGGTGATGGTGTTACTCACACTGTGATGATGATGGTGGTGATGTTACTCACACTGTGATGATGATGATGGTGTTACTCACACTGTGATGATGATGATGGTGTTACTCACACTGTGATGATGATGGTGATGATGTTACTCACACTGTGATGATGATGGTGATGATGTTACTCACACTGTGATGATGATGATGGTGTTACTCACACTGTGATGGTGATGATGGTGATGTTACTCACACTGTGATGATGGTGATGATGATGTTACTCACACTGTGATGATGGTGGTGATGGTGTTACTCACACTGTGATGATGATGATGTTACTCACACTGTGATGATGGTGATGATGATGTTACTCACACTGTGATGATGATGGTGATGATGTTACTCACACTGTGATGATGATGGTGATGGTGTTACTCACACTGTGATGATGATGGTGGTGATGATGTTACTCACACTGTGATGGTGATGATGTTACTCACACTGTGATGATGATGGTGATGATGTTACTCACACTGTGATGATGATGGTGATGATGATACTCACACTGTGATGATGATGGTGATGATGATGTTACTCACACTGTGATGATGATGGTGATGATGTTACTCACACTGTGATGATGATGGTGGTGTTACTCACACTGTGATGATGATGATGGTGGTGATGTTACTCACACTGTGATGATGATGGTGATGATGTTACTCACACTGTGATGATGATGGTGATGTTGTTACTCACACTGTGATGATGATGGTGATGATGTTACTCACACTGTGATGATGATGGTGATGATGATACTCACACTGTGATGATGATGGTGATGATGATGTTACTCACACTGTGATGATGATGGTGATGATGTTACTCACACTGTGATGATGATGATGGTGTTACTCACACTGTGATGATGATGATGGTGGTGGTGTTACTCACACTGTGATGATGATGATGGTGTTACTCACACTGTGATGATGATGGTGATGATGTTACTCACACTGTGATGGTGATGATGTTACTCACACTGTGATGATGGTGATGGTGTTACTCACACTGTGATGATGATGGTGGTGGTGTTACTCACACTGTGATGATGATGGTGATGATGTTACTCACACTGTGATGATGATGATGGTGGTGATGTTACTCACACTGTGATGATGATGGTGGTGATGTTACTCACACTGTGATGATGATGGTGGTGATGGTGATGGTGTTACTCATACTATGATGGTGGTGATGGTGTTACTCACACTGTGATGATGATGGTGATGATGTTACTCACACTGTGATGATGATGGTGATGATGGTGTTACTCACACTGTGATGATGGTGATGATGTTACTCACACTGTGATGATGATGGTGATGATGTTACTCACACTGTGATGATGATGGTGATGATGTTACTCACACTGTGATGATGGTGGTGATGATGTTACTCACACTGTGATGATGATGGTGATGATGTTACTCACACTGTGATGATGATGGTGGTGATGTTACTCACACTGTGATGATGATTATGTTACTCACACTGTGATGATGACGACGACGGAGGATGCGGAATGATCTCGAACCGACTGCTGTCTGACGCAACCCTTACGCAAGCGCTAAAGACACACAAGCACACAACCTCACGGAGGACCACGCACGGACTCACTAAAACCCAGACTCACCCACGCACGCGCTTATATAGAAGAATAAGAATAATTAATCACGATTCGTTGACTACGCCGCTGTGATGACATTCGCAAGGGAAAACCCCACCCCGTACAAAGATGGCCGCACGTTGCTATGAGCCCTCCCTACCAAGATGGCCGCCCGTGTTATTAGAATGACCTCCCCTACCAAGATGGCCGCCTTATTATATCCACGTACTGTAACCAAGATGGCCGCCTGATTTCACAAAACTCCCTGACCAAGAACCCCCCATCCCCCACACTGTTTTAGTAACACCCCGCACCAAGATGGCCGCCTACGCCTATAACCTTCTGTATAAAGATGGTTGTCAGTTTCTACTCCTCTCCCGTACAAAGATGGCCGCCCGTTATTTTTTTTTCCCCACATTTCTCGTACGCCCTCCTACAAATATAAACCAAACGGATCACAAGTTATAATTTCAGTAGGCTCGCATGACATTGATGGCCGCCCGTGTTATTGAATGACATCCCCTACCAAGATGGCCGCCTTATTATATTCACGTACTCTAACCAAGATGGCCGCCTCATTTCACAAACTCCCTGACCAAGTAACCCTCCCCTCCCCCGTTTTATTAACACCCCGCACCAAGATGGCCGCCTACGCCTATAACCTTCTGTATCAAGATGGTTATCAGTTTCTACTGCCCTCCCGCACCAAGATGGCCGCCTACGCCTAACCTGTATAAAGATGGTTGTCAGTTTCTACTGCCCTCCCGTACCAAGATGGCCGCCCGTTATATTTTTTCCCCCCACATTTCTCGTACTTCCTCCTACAAATATAAACCAAACGGATCACAAGTTATAATTTCAGTAGGCTCGCATGACATTGACTTCTCCAAGACAGAGGTTCTTTGCAAGCCACATGGCTACCACGAGAGATTCGTTCACGAGGCTATCCGCACATATACGAACACGGAGAAAATTTCAACCGCGAAGATGGATTCTGGGCTTAGCAATCATTGGAAGGATTTGATAAAACCCGTTTCGGGTCTTAATTGATTGGCTTTCAGACAGCATACATTAATTTTTCGTCTCCCCCGCCCTGCCTCCTCTTTCACGAACGTAGATGGACTCGTCCATCTAAACAAACTGGAAAAATCGCTGTCCGTGGTGCTAACGTTTTAAAAAGTAAATAAATACAAACACCGGTTATAAATAAATAAATACAGACCGCCACTTCTTTCAAATGTTTCTTGCCGTTGGTTTTTCACACCTGATGATGGCCGCTTGTGTTGTGGTCGAAACGTCGTGAGAATTTTATTGTTTTAGATATTTATATTTTTCATTATTTTATTGTTTTCCCTTCAACGTGGTGACTTTGCCGAATGAACCAAGAATACGATTTTAAATTTTGATTTAAAGCTTTCGTGACTGCAGTAATTCTTATTCTTAGCTCTTTCGGTAATGTCACCACGTTGAAGGGAAAACAATAAAATAATAAAATATATATAAAACAATAAAAAAAATCTCACGACGTTTCGACCATAACACAAACGGTCGTCATCAGGTGTGTCGGTTAGCATAAATTAATTTATTTTTAAACGGTGTATAAATAAAATAAATTAATTAATCCATGCAAACCGTCACACCTGATAACGACCGTTTGTGTTATGGTCGAAACGTCGTGATAATTTTTTTTATCGTTTTATATATATTTTTATTATTTTATTGTTTTTGTATATATTTTTATTATTGTATTGTTTTATATATTTTTTATTATTGTATTGTTTTATATATATTTTTATTATTTTATTGGTTTATATATTTTTTATTATTTTATTGGTTTATATATTTTTTATTATTTTATTGTTTTCCCTACAACGTGGTGACTTTACCGAAAGAACCAAGAATATGATTGTTCACGCTTACGGTGGCTTTCAGACCACATACATTAATTTTTCGTCTCTCTCCCCCCCCCACTCCTCTTTCACGAACACAGATGGACTCGTCCATCTGAACAAAACTGTCAAATCGCTCTCCGTGGTGCTAACGTAAAACAAAACACGGCCACTTTTTTGTCAAATGTTCTTGCCGTGGTTTTCACACCTGATGATGATTGCTGCTTTGCGTTGCGGTCGAAACGTCGCGAGAATTTCATCGTTTTATATTTTTATTATTTTTTTATTGTTTCATATTTTTATTATTTTTATTGTTTTCCCTTCAACGTGGTGACTTTACCGAAAGAACCAAGAATAATAATTTTATTATTTTACAATCATTTCATTGTTTTATATTTTTATTATTTTATTGTTTCCCTTCTACGTGGTGGTGACTTTACCGAAAGAACCATAAATATTAATTTTATTGGTTTACAATAATTTATTGTTTTATATTTTTATTATTTTATTGTTTCCCTTCTACGTGGTGGTGACTTTACCGAAAGAACCAAGAATAATAATTTTATTGTTTTACAATAATTTTATTGTTTTATATTTTTATTATTTTATTGTTTCCCTTCTACGTGGTGGTGACTTTACCGAAAGAACCAAGAATAATAATTTTATTGTTTTACAATAATTTTATTGTTTTATATTTTTATTATTTTATTGATTCCCTTCTACGTGGTGACTTTACCGAAAGAACCAAGAATCAGAATGTCAACTAAACAATGAGCATTTTTTTTTTCAATTGTACGAGGTTAGGCTCACTGAGCTATGTAGCTCTAATTTTATTCAGAAGCGACCTAGGCCACACCCGATGATAGCTCAACGAAGCGGCCTCATCACGTGGACATTCACAGCAGCCAGATGCGGTGGCTCAAGGAGATGTTGACTACCTCGCCCGGTATACAGGAGGTCGTGGGTTCGATCCCCACCCTGAAGACGCCTGCTGCTGCTGTAGATTTGGAGTCTGCGTCTCTCTCTCTCTCATCATCACGGTGGCTATGAGATGTTGACTACCTCGCCTGGTGTACAGGAGGTCGTGGGTTCGATCCCCACCCTGAAGACGCCTGCTGCTGCTGCTGTAGATTTGGAGTCTGCGTCTCTCTCTCTCTCTCATCATCATCACGGTGGCTCAAGGAGATGTTAACTACCTCGCCTGGTATGCAGGAGGTCGTGGGTTCGATCCCCACCCTGAAGATGCCAGTTGCTGCTGTAGATTTGGAGTCTGCGTCTCTCTCTCTCTCTCATCATCATCACGGTGGCTCAAGGAGATGTTGACTACCTCGCCCGGTATACAGGAGGTCGTGGGTTCGATCCGCACCCTGAAGACGCCTGCTGCTGCTTCTGCTGTAGATTTGGAGTCTGCGTCTCTCTCTCATCATCATCATCACGGTGGCTCAAGGAGATGTTGACTACCTCGCCCGGTATACAGGAGGTCGCGGGGACGATCCCCACTCTGAAGACGCCTGCTACTGCTGCTGCTGTAGATTTGGAGTCTGCGTCTCTCTCTCTCATCATCATCATCACCACGGTGGCTCAAGGAGATGTTAACTACCTCGCCCGGTATACAGGAGGTCGTGGGTTCGATCCCCACCCTGAAGACGCCTGCTGCTGCTGCTGTAGATTTGGAGTCTGCGTCTCTCTCTCTCTCTCATCATCATCACGGTGGCTCAAGGAGATGTTAACTACCTCGCTCGGTATGCAGGAGGTCGTGGGTTCAAATCCTGACGATTCCTGCTGCTGCTGCTGCTGTATATCATGAACAACGTCACGCGTGTGGAGTTATTTCGCTAAATTTTTTTGCTGCTATAATTGTCCGCGCGACGATGGCAAGCAGCCAACTACGTTGAGCTGCCATCATTCCTGGTTCATATAGTTTTCATAGTTCCATTTATTTTGGTATAGAGCCCTGTGAGCCATTCGGCTCTTGAATCGGAGTGCAACCGCAACAAGCAAAAACACAAAAACACGAACAAGAAAAACATCTTAAAGTGACTTTGTGTGTTGACTGTGCAAACAGAAAATCCATGGGGGAAAAAAAAACACATAAAAAATATTCCTGAAATCAGCACCGTTACACCACCAACGCTGCTGTGTGCAAAAAAATCCCAGTGGGATGCAAAGTCAAACAACAACAACAACCACAAGACAACTTAGATCAAAGCCATCAGTCTAACTCCATACTACAACATCCTTAGAATAAGGCCATCAGTCTAACTCCGTACTACAACAACAACCACAAGACAACTTAGATTAAGGCCATCAGTCTAACTCCGTACTACAACAACCTTAGAATAAGGCCATCAGTCTAACTCCGTACTACAACAACAACCACAAGAAAACTTAGATTAAGGTCATTAGTCTAATTCCGTACTACAACAACAACCACAAGAAAACTTAGATTAAGGCCGTCAGTCTAACTCCGTACTACAACAACAACCATAAGACAACTTAGAATAAGGCCGTCAGTCTAACTCCGTACTACAACAACAACAATAACCACAAGAAAACTTAGATTAAGGCCATCAGTCTAACTCCGTACTACAACAACAACAACCACAAGACAACTAAGATTAAGTACATCAGTCTAACTCCGTACTACAACAATAACCACAAGAAAACTTAGAATAAGGCCATTAGTCTAACTGCGTACTACAACAATAACCACAAGACAACTTAGATTAAGGACATCAGTCTAACTCCGTACTACAACAACAACCACAAGACAACTTAGATTAAGGCCATCAGTCTAACTCCGTACTACAACAACAACCACAAGACAACTTAGATTAAGGCCATCAGTCTAACTCCGTACTACAACAACAACCACAAGACAACTTAGAATAAGGCCATCAGTCTAACTCCGTACTACTACAACAACCACAAGACAACTTAGATTAAGGCCGTCAGTCTAACTCCGTACTACAACAACAACCACAAGAAAACTTAGATTAAGGCCATCAGTCTAACTCCGTACTACAACAACAACCACAAGAAAACTTAGATTAAGGCCATCAGTCTAACTCCGTACTACAACAACAACCACAAGAAAACTTAGATTAAGGCCATCAGTCTAACTCCGTACTACAACAACAACCACAAGACAACTTAGATTAAGGCCATCAGTCTAACTCCGTACTACAACAACAACAACCACAAGAAAACTTAGAATAAGGCCGTCAGTCTAACTCCGTTACTACAATAACAACCACAAGAAACTTAGAATAAGGCCATCAGTCTAACTCCGTACTACAACAACAACCACAAGAAAACTTAGAATAAGGCCATCAGTCTAACTCCATACTACAACAACAACCACAAGAAAACTTAGATTAAGGCCATCAGTCTAACTCCGTACTACAACAACAACCACAAGAAAACTTAGATTAAGGCCATCAGTCTAACTCCGTACTACAACAACAACCACAAGAAAACTTAGATTAAGGCCATCAGTCTAACTCCGTACTACAACAACAACCACAAGACAACTTAGATTAAGGCCATCAGTCTAACTCCGTACTACAACAACAACAACCACAAGAAAACTTAGAATAAGGCCATCAGTCTAACTCCGTACTACAACAACCACAAGACAACTTAGAATAAGGCCATCAGTCTAACTCCGTACTACAACAACAACAACCACAAGACAACTTAGATTAAGGCCGTCAGTCTAACTCCGTTACTACAATAACAACCACAAGAAACTTAGAATAAGGCCATCAGTCTAACTCCGTACTACAACAACAACAACCACAAGAAAACTTAGAATAAGGCCATCAGTCTAACTCAGTACTACAACAACAACAACCACAAGACAACTTAGATTAAGGCCATCAGTCTAACTCCATACTACAACAACAACCACAAGAAAACTTAGATTAAGGCCATCAGTCTAACTCCGTACTACAACAACAACAACAACCACAAGAAAACTTAGATTAAGGCCGTCAGTCTAACTCCGTACTACAACAACAACCACAAGAAAACTTATTATTTTATTTTATTCTCATTCTACGTGGTGGCGACTTTACCGAAAGAACCAAAGAAGGAGAAGTCTGCAGTCGATACGACATTGGGAAGCGGGTAAAAAATAATTGGGTTACAATATTTTTTTTATTTTTAAGGATGTGAGTTAAATAAAAGCGTGTGAATAATCCCAAAAAAATATAAAAAAATAGGAGTTGCTTCGTCGCCGTCTTCGCTAGATCTCAGTCGGCGCCGTCAGTGATTGACGGTGAGGTATTGTCTAGAGGCAGGGCCAAGCGACTGTGCAGAGTGTGAACATGAGACGGTGGAAGTTGTTTAATAGAGAAGGTGCCTCGTCGTCGTCTCACTGACACTACACGTCCATTCACGCGCTCACTCATCCACCTACTCACTCACTCCCCCACTCACTCACTCACCCACTCACTCACTCACCCACTCACTCACTCACCCACTAACCCACTTACTCACCCACTCACCCACACACCCACCCACTTACCCACCCACCCACCCACTCACCCACCCACCCACACACTCACTCAGCCACCCACTCACCCACTCACTCACCCACTCACTCACTCACCCACCCACTCACGCACACACACACTCACCCACCCACCCACTCACCCACCCACTCACCCACCCACCCACTCACCTACCCACCCAATCACTCACCTACTCACTCACTCACTCACCCACACACTCACTCACTCAGCCACCCACTCACTCACTCACTCACCCACCCACTCACTAACCCACCCACCCACTCACCTACCTACCCACCCACTCACTCACTCACCCACCTACTCACCCACCCACTCACCCACCCACTCACTCACCCACTCACCCACTCACCCACCCACTCACCCACCTACTCACCCACCCAGTCACCCACTCACCCACTCACCCACCCACCCACTCACCCACACACTCACCCACCCACTCACCCACTCACTCACCCACTCACCCACTCACTCACGCACACACACACTCACTCACCCACCCACCAACCCACTCACCCACCCACCCACCCACTCACCCACACACTCACTCACTCAGCCACCCACTCACCCACTCACTCACCCACTCATTCACTCACCCACCCACCCACTCACGCACACACACCCACTCACCCACCCACGCACCCACCCACTCACCTACCCACCCACCCACCCACTCACCCACTCACCCACCCATTCACCCACCTACTCACCCACCCACTCACCCACTTACCCACCCACTCACTCAACCACTCACCCACCCACTCACTCACCCACTCACCCACCCACCCACTCGGTCACTCACTCACTCACTCACCCACTCACCCACTCACCCACTCACCCACCCACTCACCCACCCACTCACCCACTCAATCACCCACTCACCCATTCACTCACCCACCCACTCACTCACCCACCCACTCACCCACCCACGCACCCACTCACTCACCCACTCACCCACTCATCCACCCACCCACTCGCTCACTCACTCACTTACTCACTCACCCACTCACCCATTCACCCACCCACTTACCGACCCACTCACCCACTCACTCACCCACTCACCCACCCACTCACTCACCCACCCACTCACCCACCCACTCACCCACTCCCCCACCCACTCACTCACTCACCCACCCACTCACTCACTCACTTACTCACCCACCCACCCACTCACTCACTCACCCACCCACTCACCCACCTACCCACTCATTCACCCACCCACTCACCCACCCACTCACTCACTCACCCACACACCCACTCACCCACTCACTCATCCACTCACTCACTCACCCACCCACTCACTCACCCACCCACCCACCCATTCGCTCACTCACTCACTCACCCACTCACTCAATCACTCACCCACCCACTCACCCACCCACCCACTCACCCACTCACAAACTCACTCACTCACCCACTCACTCAATCACTCACCCACCCACTCACCCACCCACCCACTCACCCACCCACTCACTCACCCACTCACCCACTCACCCCACCCACTCACCCACCCACCCACTCACCCACTCACCCACTCACTCACTCACCCACTCACCCACCCACTCACTCACCCACCCACTCACCCACTCACTCATCCACTCACTCACCGACCCACTCGCTCACTCACCCACCCACCAACTCACTCACCCACTCACTCACTCAGCCACCCACTCACTCACCCACTCACCCACCCACCCACCCACTCACCCACCCACCCACCCACCCACTCACCCACCCACTCACCCACCCACTCACCCACCCACCCACCCACTCACCTACCTACCCACCCACCCACTCACCTACCTACCCACCCACTCACTCACTCATCCACCTACTCACCCACCCACTCACCCACCCACTCACTTTCCCACTCACCCACTCACCCACCTACTCACCCACCCACTCACCCACTTACCCACCCACCCACTCACTCACCCACCCACTCACCCACTCACCCAGCCACTCACCCACCTACTCACTCACCCACTCACCCACTCACCCACTCACTCACTCACCCACTCACCCACCCACTCACTCACCCACTCACCCACCCACTCACTCACCCACTCACCCACCTACTCACACACCCACTCACCCACTTACCCACCGACCCACTCACCCACTTACCCACCCACCCACTCACTCACCCACCCACTCACCCACTCACCCACTCACCCACCCACTCACCCACTCACTCACTCACTCACCCACCCACCCACTCACTCACCCACCCACTCACCCACTCACCCACCCACTCACCCACTCACCCACTTACCCACCCACTCACTCACCCACCCACTCACCCACTCACTCACTCACCCACTCACCCACCTACTCACCCACCCACTCACCCACCCACTCACCCACTTACCCACTCACTCACCCACCCACTCACCCACCATCCCACCAACTCACTCACCCACCCACTCACCCACCCACTCACCCACTCACTCACTCACTCACCCACTCACACACCCACTCACCCACCCACTCACCCACCATCCCACCCACCTACCCACTCACCCACTCACCCACTCACCCACTCACTCACTCACTCACCCACTCACCCACCCACTCACCCACTCACTCACTCACCCACTTACCCACCCACCCACTCACCCACCCACTCACCCACTCACTCACTCACCCACTCACCCACCTACTCACCCACCCACTCACCCACCCACTCACCCACTTACCCACTCACTCACCCACCCACTCACCCACCATCCCACCAACTCACTCACCACCCACTCACCCACTCACTCACCCACCCACCCACCCACTCACTCACTCACCCACTCACCCCCCCACCCACCCACTCACTCACCCACTCACCCACCCACTCACCCACCCACTCACCCACTCACTCACCCACTCACCCACTCACTCACCCACCCACTCACCCACCCACTCACCCACCCACCCACCCACTCACACACCCACCCACCCACTCACCCACCCACCCACCCACTCACCCACCCACTCACCCACCCACCCACTCACCCACCCACTCACCCACCCACTCACCAACTCACTCACTCACCCACTCACCCACCTACTCACCCACCCACTCACCCACCCACTCACCCACTTACCCACTCACTCACCCACCCACTCACCCACCATCCCACCAACTCACTCACCCACCCACTCACCCACCCACTCACTCACCCACCCACCCACTCACTCACTCACCCACTCACACACCCACTCACCCACCCACTCACCCACCATCCCACCCACCCACCTACCCACTCACTCACTCACTCACCCACTCACCCACTCACTCACTCACCCACTCACCCACCCACTCACCCACCCACTCACTCACCCACTTACCCACCCACCCACTCACCCACCCACTCACCCACTCACTCACTCACCCACTCACCCACCTACTCACCCACCCACTCACCCACCCACTCACCCACTTACCCACTCACTCACCCACCCACTCACCCACCATCCCACCAACTCACTCACCCACCCACTCACCCACCCACTCACCCACCTACCCACTCACTCACTCACCCACTCACCCCCCCACCCACCCACTCACTCACCCACTCACCCACCCACTCACCCACCCACTCACCCACTCACTCACCCACTCACTCACCCACTCACCCACTCACTCACCCACCCACTCACCCACCCACTCACCCACCCACCCACCCACTCACCCACCCACCCACTCACCCACCCACCCACTCACCCACCCACCCACCCACTCACCCACCCACTCACCCACCCACCCACTCACCCACCCACCCACTCACTCACTCACCCACTCACACACCCACTCACCCACCCACTCACCCACCATCCCACCCACCCACCTACCCACTCACTCACTCACCCACTCACCCACTCACTCACTCACCCACTCACCCACCCACTCACCCACCCACTCACTCACCCACTTACCCACCCACCCACTCACCCACCCACTCACCCACTCACTCACTCACCCACTCACCCACCTACTCACCCACCCACTCACCCACCCACCCACCCACTCACCCACCCACTCACCCACTCACTCACTCACCCACTCACCCACCTACTCACCCACCCACTCACCCACCCACTCACCCACTTACCCACTCACTCACCCACCCACTCACCCACCATCCCACCAACTCACTCACCCACCCACTCACCACCCACTCACCACCCACTCACCCACTCACCCACCCACTCACTCACTCACCCACTCACCCACCCACTCACCCACCCACTCACCCGCCATCCCACCCACCCACATACCCACTCACTCACTCACTCACCCACTCACCCACTCACTCACTCACCCACTCACCCACCCACTCACCCACCCACTCACCCACCATCCCACCCACCCACTCACCAACCCACTCACTCACTCACCCACTCACCCACCCACTCAGAGTGAGACGAGCCTCGAGAGAGAGATTTACACTCTGAGACTTTATTCCAAACAGCAGCAGTGGCTGATCGCCAGATTTGGATTGGGGGGCCCTAGCTAATTAATAGGGGGGGGGGGGGCTAATTAAGGACCTACTCCGTCTCTTCAATGGACGTGTTAGGGGAGGAGAGTTGGGATACAGGGAGAGCGGGGTTACGGGAGAACCGCTGAAACTGGGATCGACCACCGTGGTGTTAAATTGGACACGGTTAGGCTACGGTAATAGATATAAAATAACAGGCGACGTTTCGGGCGATGACCCTTTTTTTTTCAGAGCGCTGTTTCAGCGCGTCAACGTCGGCAAACTCGAACGGACCTTCTGGTCTTAAAGGGAACCATGCTCTTAAACGGTACCTATTTTGGTGACCGGTCTTAAAGTGTCCCCTGGTCTTAAAGGGAACTGTTCTGTTCGTTTTGTGACCCGTCTTTAAAGGACCTCCCCCCCTCCAGTCTTAAAGGAAACCGTGTTCTTAATATGGGTGCCTTTTTTGGTGACCTGCCTTAAAGGGACCCCCCTGTTCTTAAAGGGACGCCTGCGTATTAAAGGGACCCATTGCGATACAGGACCCCCGTCTTGGTGTTAAAGGGACACGCGATGTTTTGGTGATCCGTCTTAAATGGACCCGCCCCCCTGTTCTTAAAGGGATGCCTGCTTATTAAAGGGACCCATTGCGATACAGGACCCCCCGTCTTGGTGTTAAAGGGACACGCGATGTTTTGGTGATCCGTCTTAAATGAACCCCCCCTGTTCTTAAAGGGAAGCCCTGTTTGTTGTTAAAGGGACACCCCCCCTCCCACTGTGTGTTGTTGTTAAAGGGACACGCGATGTTTTGGTGATCCGTCTTAAATGGACCCCCCCCCCCCTGTTCTTAAAGGGACGCCATGTTTGTTGTTAAAGGGACACCCCCCTCCAACTATGTGTTGTTGTTGTTAAAGGGACACGCGATGTTTTGGTGATCCGTCTTAAATGGACCCCCCCCCCCCTGTTCTTAAAGGAACGCCCTATTTGTTCTTAAAGGGACACTATTTGTCCTTGCCGTGCCCTGGGGTCTGCGGCTGCTTGGGGGCGCCCGTGAGCAGGGTCCAGGCTGAGCCACGGAATCCCTGCCCGGCCCCGCCGCCCAGCGAATAGAGAAACGCATTCACGGTGGGAGAAGTCTTAGCCAGCACCGCGGGGATCTGGGGGAGGGGAGAGGGGGGAGAGAGGGGGAGGGGGGAGGAGATGGGGGGAGGGGGAGATGGAGGGGAGATGGAGGAGGGAGAGATAGAGAGGGAGAGAGAGGGATGGAGCGTGAGACAGACAGAGAGTGTGTGATGGGTGAGTGGTGAGTGTGTGGGTGAGTGGTGAGTGAGTGGTGAGTGAGTGAGTGGTGGGTGAGTGATGGGTGAGTGAGTGATGGGTGAGTGAGTGGTGAGTGGTGAGTGATGGGTGAGTGAGTGATGGGTGAGTGAGTGGTGAGTGTGTGAGTGATGGGTGAGTGAGTGGTGAGTGATGGATGAGTGAGTGATGGGTGAGTGTGTGGGTGAGTGATGGGTGAGTGAGTGATGGGTGAGTGAGTGTAGAATGAGTGGTGAGTGAGTGATGGGTGAGTGATGGGTGAGTGATGGATGAGTGTGTGGGTGAGTGAGTGGTGAGTGATGGGTGAGTGATGGGTGAGTGAGTGGTGGGTGAGTGATGGGTGAGTGAGTGGTGAGTGATGGGTGAGTGAGTGGTGAGTGATGAGTGAGTGAGTGGTGAGTGATGGGTGAGTGAGTGGTGAGTGGTGAGTGAGTGGTGGGTGAGTGATGGGTGAGTGAGTGGTGAGTGATGGGTGAGTGAGTGGTGAGTGATGAGTGAGTGAGTGGTGAGTGATGGGTGAGTGAATGGTGAGTGAGTGGTGAGTGGTGAGTGAGTGGTGAGTGAGTGGTGAGTGATGGCTGAGTGAGTGGTGAGTGTAGAATGAGTGGTGAGTGAGTGATGTGTGAGTGAGTGGTGAGTGGTGAGTGAGTGGTGAGTGGTGAGTGAGTGGTGAGTGATGGGTGAGTAAGTGGTGAGTAATGGGTGAGTGAGTGGTGAGTGATGGGTGAGTGAGTGGTGAGTGATGGGTGAGTGAGTGGTGAGTGAGTGGTGAGTGAGTGGTGAGTGAGTGGTGAGTGATGGCTGAGTGAGTGGTGAGTGTAGAATGAGTGGTGAGTGAGTGATGTGTGAGTGAGTGGTGAGTGGTGAGTGAGTGGTGAGTGATGGGGGAGTGAGTGGTGAGTGAGTGGTGAGTGAGTGGTGAGTGTAGAGTGATGGGTGAGTGAGTGATGGGTGAGTGAGTGGTGAGTGATGGGTGAGTGAGTGGTGAGTGAGTGGTGAGTGGTGAGTGGTGAGTGATGGGTGAGTGAGTGGTGAGTGATGGGTGAGTGAGTGGTGAGTGAGTAGTGAGTGGTGAGTGAGTGGTGAGTGATGAGTGAGTGAGTGGTGAGTGGTGAGTGATGGGTGAGTGAGTGATGGGTGAGTGGTGAGTGGTGAGTGATGGGTGAGTGAGTGGTGAGTGATGGGTGAGTGAGTGGTGAGTGAGTAGTGAGTGGTGAGTGAGTGGTGAGTGATGAGTGAGTGAGTGGTGAGTGATGTGTGAGTGAGTGGTGAGTGAGTGTAGAGTGATGGCTGAGTGAGTCAGTGGTGAGTGAGTGGTGAGTGATGAGTGAGTGGTGAGTGATGAGTGAGTGGTGAGTGATGGGTGAGTGAGTGATGGGTGAGTGGTGAGTGATGGGTGAGTGAGTGGTGAGTGATGGGTGAGTGAGTGGTGAGTGAGTGGTGAGTGAGTGGTGAGTGAGTGATGGGTGAGTGAGTGGTGAGTGGTGAGCGATGGGTGAGTGAGTGATGTGTGAGTGAGTGGTGAGTGATGGGTGAGTGAGTGGTGAGTGATGGCTGAGTGAGTGGTGAGTGAGTGGTGAGTGAGTGGTGAGTGATGTGTGAGTGAGTGGTGAGTGAGTGTAGAGTGATGGCTGAGTGAGTCAGTGGTGAGTGAGTGGTGAGTGATGAGTGAGTGGTGAGTGATGAGTGAGTGGTGAGTGATGGGTGAGTGAGTGATGGGTGAGTGGTGAGTGATGGGTGATTGAGTCGTGAGTGATGGGTGAGTGAGTGGTGAGTGAGTGGTGAGTGAGTGGTGAGTGAGTGATGGGTGAGTGAGTGGTGAGTGGTGAGCGATGGGTGAGTGAGTGATGTGTGAGTGAGTGGTGAGTGATGGGTTAGTGAGTGGTGAGTGATGGCTGAGTGAGTGGTGAGTGAGTGGTGAGTGAGTGGTGAGTGATGTGTGAGTGAGTGGTGAGTGAGTGTAGAGTGATGGCTGAGTGAGTCAGTGGTGAGTGAGTGGTGAGTGATGAGTGAGTGGTGAGTGATGAGTGAGTGGTGAGTGATGGGTGAGTGAGTGATGGGTGAGTGGTGAGTGATGGGTGATTGAGTCGTGAGTGATGGGTGAGTGAGTGGTGAGTGAGTGGTGAGTGAGTGGTGAGTGAGTGATGGGTGAGTGAGTGGTGAGTGGTGAGCGATGGGTGAGTGAGTGATGTGTGAGTGAGTGGTGAGTGATGGGTTAGTGAGTGGTGAGTGATGGCTGAGTGAGTGGTGAGTGAGGGGTGAGTGAGTGGTGAGTGAAGGGTGAGTGAGTGATGGTTGAGTGAGTGATGGGCGAGTGAGTGGTGAGTGAGTGTAGAGTGATGGGTGAGTGAGAGATGGGTGAGTGAGTGATGGTTGAGTGAGTGATGGGTGAGTGAGTGCTGAGTGAGTGTAGAGTGATGGGTGAGTGAGTGGTGAGTGAGTGTAGAGTGATGGGTGAGTGAGAGATGAGCGAGTGGTGAGGAGCGAGTGGTGAGTGAGTGGTGAGTGATGGGTGAGTGAGTGGTGAGTGATGGCTGAGTGAGTGGTGAGTGAGTGGTGAGTGAGTGGTGAGTGATGGGTGAGTGAGTGGTGAGTGAGTGTAGAGTGATGGGTGAGTGAGTGGTGAGTGATGGCTGAGTGAGTGGTGAGTGGTGAGTGAGTGGTGAGTGATGGGTGAGTGAGTGGTGAGTGAGTGTAGAGTGATGGGTGAGTGAGTGTAGAGTGATGGGTGAGTGAGAGATGGGTGAGTGAGTGATGGTTGAGTGAGTGATGGGTGAGTGAGTGGTGAGTGAGTGGTGAGTGAGTGGTGAGTGATGGGTGAGTGAGTGGTGAGTGAGTGTAGAGTGATGGGTGAGTGAGTGTAGAGTGATGGGTGAGTGAGAGATGGGTGAGTGAGTGATGGTTGAGTGAGTGGTGAGTGAGTGTAGAGTGATGGGTGAGTGAGAGATGAGCGAGTGGTGAGGAGCGAGTGGTGAGCGATGCTCACCATGCGGAACTTGGCCGGAATGACGAGTGGGTTGTGGACGCAAGCGAAGAGGCAGAGGGCAGCATAGGGTGCCCAGCAGATTACCAAACATAGCACGGGCAGAGATGTCCTGAACTGCGAGACAGAGAGAGAGAGACGCATTGAGACAGAGAGAGAGACACATTGAGACAGAGAGAGAGACGCATTGAGACAGAGAGAGAGAGACACATTGAGACAGAGAGAGAGACACATTGAGACAGAGAGAGAGAGAGAGACATTGAGACAGAGATAGAGACAGAGAGAGAGATAGAGACGCATTGAGACAGAGAGAGAGACACATTGAGACAGAGAGAGAGACACATTGAGACAGAGAGAGAGAGAGACATTGAGACAGAGATAGAGACAGAGAGAGAGAGATAGAGACGCATTGAGACAGAGATAGAGACAGAGAGAGATAGAGACGCATTGAGACAGAGAGAGAGAGAGATAGAGACACATTGAGACAGAGATAGAGACACATTGAGACAGAGAGACACATTGAGACAGAGAGAGACAGATAGAGACACATTGAGACAGAGAGAGAGAGACATTGAGACAGAGAGAGAGACACATTGAGACAGAGAGAGAGAGAGAGACATTGAGACAGAGAGAGAGACACATTGAGACAGAGAGAGAGAGAGAGAGACATTGAGACAGAGATAGAGACAGAGAGAGATAGAGACGCATTGAGACAGAGATAGAGACAGAGAGAGATAGAGACGCATTGAGACAGAGAGAGAGAGAGATAGAGACACATTGAGACAGAGATAGAGACACATTGAGACAGAGAGACACATTGAGACAGAGAGAGACAGATAGAGACACATTGAGACAGAGAGAGAGAGACATTGAGACAGAGAGAGAGACACATTGAGACAGAGAGAGATAGAGAGATACATTGAGACAGAGAGATAGAGACACATTGAGACAGAGAGACACACACATTGAGACAGAGAGAGAGAGAGAGATAGAGACACATTGAGACAGAGAGAGAGATAGAGACGCATTGAGACAGAGAGAGAGAGACACACATTGAGACAGAGATAGAGAGAGAGATAGAGACACATTGAGACAGAGACAGAGAGAGATAGAGACACATTGAGACAGAGATAGAGACACATTGAGACAGAGAGAGAGAGACACATTGAGACAGAGAGAGAGAGACACATTGAGACAGAGAGAGACAGAGAGATAGAGACACATTGAGACAGAGAGATAGAGACACATTGAGACAGAGAGAGAGAGATAGAGACACATTGAGACAGAGATAGAGACGGAGAGAGAGAGATAGAGACGCATTGAGACAGAGAGAGAGAGATAGAGACACATTGAGACAGAGATAGAGACACATTGAGACAGAGAGAGAGATAGACACATTGAGACAGAGAGAGACAGAGAGATAGAGACACATTGAGACAGAGAGATAGAGACACATTGAGACAGAGAGAGAGAGATAGAGACACATTGAGACAGAGATAGAGACACATTGAGACAGAGAGAGAGAGACACATTGAGACAGAGAGAGACAGAAAGATAGAGACACATTGAGACAGAGAGATAGAGACACATTGAGACAGAGAGAGAGAGAGATAGAGACACATTGAGACAGAGAGAGAGATAGACACATTGAGACAGAGAGAGAGAGATAGAGACACATTGAGACAGAGAGATAGAGACACATTGAGACAGAGAGAGAGAGATAGAGACACATTGAGACAGAGAGAGAGAGATAGAGACACATTGAGACAGAGATAGAGACGGAGAGAGAGAGAGATAGAGACGCATTGAGACAGAGAGAGAGAGAGATAGAGACACATTGAGACAAAGAGAGAGAGAGATAGAGACACATTGAGACAGAGAGAGAGATAGACACATTGAGACAGAGACAGAGACACATTGAGACAGAGAGAGAGAGACACACACGTTGAGAGACGTCCTGAACTGGGAGACAGAGAGAGAGACACATTGAGACAGAGAGAGAGATAGAGACACATTGAGACAGAGAGAGAGAGAGACACACATTGAGACAGAGAGATAGAGACACATTGAGACAGAGAGAGATAGATAGAGACACATTGAGACAGAGAGAGATACACACGTTGAGACAGAGAGAGATAAAGAGATAGATAGAGACACGGGGAGAGAGAGACCCAGGCAGAGGAGATATGTGGAGAGAGAAACGCAGAGAGAGACACGTGGGCCAGATACAGGGAGAGAGCCTTCTCCCTTGGTTCTTTCGGTAAGGTCACGTAGAATGAGAATACAAATAATAAAATAACACGATTAAATTCTCACGACGTTTCGGCCACAACGCAAGCGGCCGTCTTCAGGTGAAAGGTACAGACCTTCCACTTCAGCACCACGGACAGCTACGTTCAGACGGACGAGTCCATCCATGGTTGGAACGGAGGAGGAAGGAGAGGAGAGAGAAACAGCTGCGAGGCGCTGTTATACTCCATGTTATAAACCATACCATTAACCGTGGTGTGAGAGGTATTAAGAGTCAGTGCCAGCGAAAGAGCTGCGGTCTGAAGCTGGTTGGGAGAAGTGAGGCACCTTGACAAAGGGGTTTACATATCACATAGCTGAGGGATTAGCTTGTGACTGGTCACGGAACTGGCTATGTTAAAGTCAAAGCCTACACATCCACAGAGGCAACTAGTAATTTAGCATTGAAATAGCTAAGGGATTAGCTTGTGACTGGTTACAGAAATAGATGTTAAAGTAAAGGCCTACACATCCACAGAGCTTCAATGAACGCTGTTAAGATTCGTAGCGACTTACTTTTAAGCTGGTTGGGAGAAGTGAGGCACCTTGACAAAGGGGTTTACATATCAAATAGCTGATGGACTAGCTTGTGACTGGTCACGGGAACGGCTATGTTGAAGTCAAAACCTACACATCCACAGAGGCACCTAGTACAAATCAAACAGGAGAATTTAGCATTGAAATAGCTGAGTGATTAGCTTGTGACTGGTCACAGAAATGGCTATGTTAAAGTTAAAGCATACACATCCACAGAGGCACCTAGTACAAATCAAACAGGATAATTTAACATTGAAATAGCTGAGTGATTAGCTTGTGACTGGTCACAGAAATGGCTATGTTAAAGTCAAAGCCTACAACATCCACAGAGGCACCTAGTACAAATCAAACAGGATAATTTAGCATTGAAATAGCTGAGTGATTAGCTTGTGACTGGTCACGGAACTGGCTATGTTAAAGTCAAAGCCTACACATTCACAGAGGCAACTAGTACAAATCAAACAGGAGAATTTAGCATTGAAATAGCTGAGTGATTAGCTTGTGACTGGTCACGGGAATGGCTATGTTAAAGTCAAAACCTACACATTCACAGAGGCAACTAGTAATTTAGCATTGAAATAGCTGAGTGATTAGCTTGTGACTGGTCACAGAAATAGCTATGTTAAAAGTTAAAACCTACACATCCACAGAGGCAACTAGTACAAATCAAACAGGAGAATTTAGCATTGAAATAGCTGAGTGATTAGCTTGTGACTGGTCACGGAAATGGCTATGTTAAAGTCAAAACCTACACATTCACAGAGGCAACTGGTAATTTAGCATTTAAATAGCTCAGGTATTGTGGTGGTCCATGGTGCTGAAGTGGAAGGTCTGCACCTTTCACCTGAAGAAGGCCGCTTGCGTTGTGGCCGAAACGTCGTGAGAATTTTATCGTGTTATTTTATTATTTTTATTCTCATTCCACGTGGTGGTGAACTTACCGAAAGAACCAAAGAAGATGAATCCTTGCGGTCACGAAAGCTTTTAATCGAAATTTAGGGAGAGAGTCTTTTGACTTTTAAAAAACGTTTTACTGCATTTTTTTTAATTTAAAGTTTTCGTGACCGCAGGGATTCATATTCTTGGTTATTTCGGTAAAGTCACCACCACGTAGATTAGGGAAACAATAAAATAATAAAAATCTAAAACAATACAATTATTGTAAAACAATACAATTATTATTCTTGGTTCTTTCGGTAAAGTCACCACCACGTAGATTAGGGAAACAATAAAATAATAAAAATCTAAAACAATACAATTATTGTAAAACAATACAATTATTATTCTTGGTTCTTTCGGTAAAGTCACCACCACGTAGAAGGGAAACAATAAAATAATAAAAATATAAAACAATAAAATTATTGTAAAACAATACAATTATTATTCTTGGTTCTTTCGGTAAAGTCACCACCACGTAGAAGAAGGGAAACAATAAAATAATAAAATATAAAACAATAAAAATATAAAACAATACAATTATTATTCTTGGTTCTTTCGGTAAAGTCACCACCACGTAGAAGAAGGGAAACAATAAAATAATAAAAAATATAAAACAATAAAATTCTCACGACGTTTCGACTGCAACACAAGAAGCAATCATCATCATCAGGTATGAAAACCACAGCAAGAAAACTAGCACTACGGAGAGCGATTTGGCAGTTATTCAGCATCAACAGCACTGGAGCCGATTTCGATATGAAACACACAAAGTCACCAGCGAACACAAATCAAAATAAACGTTACAAATCCACGCCCTGTGGCGCTAAAAGCACCGTGCACGACACGAAAGAAAAGTCACGTGGTGGTGGTGGTGGTTGTGGTGGTGGTGGTTGTGGTGGTGGTGGTTGTGGTTGTGATGGTGGTGGTGGTTGTGGTGGTGGTGGTGGTTGTGGTTGTGGTGGTGGTGGTTGTGGTGGTGGTGGTTGTGGTGGTGGTTATGGTGGTGGTTGTGGTGGTGGTTGTGGTGGTGGTTGTGGTGGTTGTGGTGGTTATGGTGGTGGTTGTGGTTGTGGTGATGGTGGTGGTGGTTGTGGTGATGGTGGTGGTGGTTGTGGTGGTGGTTATGGTGGTGGTTGTGGTGGTGGTTGTGGTGGTTGTGGTGATGGTGGTGGTAGTGATGGTGGTGGTGGTGGTTGTGGTGGTTGTGGTGGTGGTGGTGGTTATGGTGGTGGTTGTGGTGGTGGTTGTGGTGGTTGTGGTGATGGTGGTGGTGATGGTGGTGGTTGTGGTGGTTGTGGTGGTGGTGGTTATGGTGGTGGTTGTGGTGGTGGTTGTGGTGGTTGTGGTGATGGTGGTGATGGTGGTGGTGGTTGTGGTGGTGATGGTGGTGGTGGTTGTGGTGGTGGTGGTTGTGGTGGTGGTTATGGTGGTGGTTGTGGTGGTGGTTGTGGTGGTGGTTGTGGTGGTTGTGGTGGTTATGGTGGTGGTTGTGGTTGTGGTGATGGTGGTGGTGGTTGTGGTGCTGGTGGTGGTGGTTGTGGTGGTGGTTATGGTGGTGGTTGTGGTGGTGGTTGTGGTGGTTGTGGTGATGGTGGTGGTAGTGATGGTGGTGGTGGTGGTTGTGGTGGTTGTGGTGGTGGTGGTGGTTATGGTGGTGGTTGTGGTGGTGGTTGTGGTGGTTGTGGTGATGGTGGTGGTGATGGTGGTGGTTGTGGTGGTTGTGGTGGTGGTGGTTATGGTGGTGGTTGTGGTGGTGGTTGTGGTGGTTGTGGTGATGGTGGTGATGGTGGTGGTGGTTGTGGTGGTGATGGTGGTGGTGGTTGTGGTGGTGTTCATCGCGCACGCCACGTTGACGAGCGAGCGCTTCAGAAGGTGAACACGTGGGGTGGTGCTGTCCACGATGGTACAGAGAGGGGCTTGTCCGGCGTTCGAAGAAGAGAGAGAGAGAGAGAGACACTCGTGGGAGATAAGGGGACGGAGCGAGACACTGCGAGAGAGACACGGGGCGAGAGAGAGACACGGGGCGAGAGAGACACATAGAGAGAGAGATAGACACGTGGAGAAAGAGACACGGGGCGAGAGAGACACGGGGTGAGAGAGAGAGACACGGGGTGAGAGAGAGACACGGGGCGAGAGAGAGACACGGGGCGAGAGAGAGACACGGGGCGAGAGAGAGACACGGGGAGAGAGAGAGACACGGGGCGAGAGAGAGACATGGGGAGAGAGAGACACGGGGCGAGAGAGACACGGAGAGAGAGACACGGAGAGAGAGAGAGACACGGGGAGAGAGAGACACGGGGAGAGAGAGACACGGGGAGAGAGAGACACGGGCAGAGAGAGATACGGGGCGGGAGAGACACGGGGAAAGAGAGACACGGGGCGAGAGAGAGAAACACGGGGAGAGAGAGACACGGGGAGAGAGAGACACGGGGAGAGAGAGACACGGGGAGAGAGAGACACGAGGAGAGAGAGACACGGTGAGAGAGAGACACGGGCAGAGAGAGAGACACTTGGAGAGATAGAGAGAGACACGGGGCGAGAGAGAGACACGGTGCGAGAGAGAGAGACACGGTGCGAGAGAGAGACACGGGGCGAGAGAGAGACACGGGGCGAGAGAGAGAGACACAGGGCGAGAGAGAGAGACACGGTGAGAGAGAGAGACACGAGGGGATCTGGGGTACTGCTGTCGTGTCTGTGAACAATTCTATGGCGGGAAGGCCGATTCCAGTCAGCTGCTCCCCACCACAGCGGCCAACGGGAGTTCTGGATGGGCACAAGGGGCCGCTAACCCCTCCACCTGAAGCTCATTCACCACGAAAACGTGCACCAAATGTTTAGCTAAGCTTGTGCCAGAGGACTCTCGGGGGGCAGGGTTGGTGGGGGGGGGGGGGGGGGGCAGGGGGTGTGGGGGGCAGGGGGGTGGGGGGCCGGGGGGTGGGGGGCAGGCGTCTATGACCCCTGCTGGTCAAACCGCATCCGGCAAGAGCCGAGAGACTGAACCCGCACCCGGCCGGGTCCCTCTCGAAATGGCAAAAAAGTCAATGCCGGTCGAAACACGTGGACGGACAAACGGCGACTGTGATGGAAGCGGCTGCCCACTCCTCTCTTGTGAGCCGGACTGGTACCACCCGGATCTCCGTGGAATTCAGGAGGTGTCCGTCGAAAGGCAGTCCACTCAAGAAGGCAGGAGACTGGCAGGCATTGAGGGAGCGGCTGTTACTTTTTATTTTTTTCTGAACAAAGCGAATGAAGGGGGCGCGGGTGCTTTGGCAGTGAAGCTGCAAGACCCAGGTTACTGTAGGCTCGCCTCCCCATCAACAAGAGGCGTGGAATGGTGGTGGTGGTGGTGGTGGTCGTGGTTGCTTATGCCCCCACCGAAGATGAACATCCGTGGAGGGATGCAGGCAAGGCCGATGAGTCAGATGCCTTCTATGACCACGTGTCACAGGTGCTGGCTAAAGTGGCCCCTCGGGATAGAGTCATCTTGTTGGGTGACTTCAATGCCCGAGTTGGTCATGATGCTGGCACCTGGTCTGGAGTGATTGGAAGGCATGGGCCAGATGAGCTCAATAACAACGGTAGGAGGCTGCTAGATTTTTCTGCAGCCCATGGGCTTTCAACTACCAACTCGCTGTTCCGGCATCGGCGCATCCACAAAGCATCATGGATACATTCCAGGTCCAAGCAAGAACATCTGCTGGACTACGTAGTGATGGAACAGCGGGATGCGAGCCCATGCCCGTGACACCAGGACCTACCGTGGAGCTGATCTGCCCACTGACCTATCGGCTTGTCATCTGTAAGATGAAGCGCCTGACATTATTCCACTCCGGTGGTGAGTGGTCAATCTAGGATCCCGTTCAAACCTGGTGGCCCTGGTCTCAGCTGGATGACGAACGTTGCAAGCAAGAGAGACACGGGGCAGGAGAGATACGGGGGGAGAGCGATATGGAGAGAGAGACACGTGGAGAGAGATAGAGAGAGATAAATATGGCGGAGATAGATGCTGCTGGTCTCACCTTGTGACCAGTCCTCTTGAACTTACGCTCCACGGCGCTGTACGAGGTGACCATGATGAAGACGGGCACCACGAAGTTAAAGAACGCCATGGGCAGTACAAACGAGATGAAGTTCCTAGAGAGAGAGAGAGACACACAGATAGATAGAGACAGATAGAGAGAGAGACACACACAGATAGAGAGACACACACAGATAGAGAGACACACACAGATAGAGAGACATACACAGATAGAGAGACACACACAGATAGAGAGAGACACACACAGATAGAGAGACACACACAGATAGAGAGACACAGATAGAGAGAGAGACACACACACAGATAGAGAGAGACACACACACACAGATAGAGAGAGACACAGATAGAGAGAGAGAGACACACACACAGATAGAGAGACAGACAGATAGAGAGACACACACACACACAGAGAGAGACACACACAGATAGAGAGAGAGAGAGACACAGATAGATAGACACACACAGATAGAGAGAGACAGATAGAGGGACACACACAGATAGAGAGACACACACAGATAGAGAGACACACACAGGTAGAGAGAGAGACACAGACAGATAGAGAGAGACACACACAGATAGAGAGACACATACAGATAGAGAGACACACACAGATATAGAGAGAGAGACACACAGATAGTGAGAGAGACACACAGATAGAGAGACACACACAGATAGAGAGAGAGGAGATACACACAGATAGAGAGAGACAGATAGAGAGAGACACACAGATAGAGAGAGAGACACACACAGATAGAGAGAGAGACACAGATAGAGAGAGACACACACAGATAGAGAGACACACACAGAGAGAGACACACAGATAGATAGAGAGACACACACAGATAGAGAGACACACAGATAGAAAGAGACAGATAGAGAGAGAGACACACACACAGATAGAGAGACACACACAGATAGAGAGACACACACACAGATAGAGAGACACACACACAGATAGAGAGACACACATACAGATAGAGAGACACACACAGATAGAGAGAGAGACACACACAGATAGAGAGACACACAGATAGAGAGACACACACACAGATAGAGAGAGACACACACACAGATAGAGACACACACAGATAGAGAGAGAGACACACACAGATAGAGAGACACACAGATAGAGAGACACACACACAGATAGAGAGACACACACACACAGATAGAGAGACACACACAGATAGAGAGAGAGACACACACAGATAGAGAGACACACAGATAGAGAGACACACACAGATAGAGAGACACACACAGATAGAGAGAGAGACACACAGATAGTGAGAGAGACACACACAGATAGAGAGAGAGAGAGACACACACACAGATAGAGAGAGAGAGACACACACAGATAGAGAGAGAGAGACACACACACAGATAGAGAGAGAGAGACACACACAGATAGAGAGACACACACAGATAGAGAGAGACACACACACAGATAGAGAGAGAGACACACACAGATAGAGAGAGAGAGACACACACAGATAGAGAGACACACACAGATAGAGAGAGAGAGACACACACAGATAGAGAGAGACACACAGATAGAGAGAGAGAGAGAGAGACACACAGATAGAGAGAGAGACACACACACACAGATAGAGAGAGACACACACACAGATAGAGAGAGAGAGACAAACAGATAGAGAGAGAGACACACACAGATAGAGAGACACACACACACAGATAGAGACAGACACACACACAGATAGAGAGACACACACAGATAGAGAGAGAGACACACACAGATAGAGAGACACACACACAGATAGAGAGAGAGAGACACACACAGATAGAGAGAGACACACAGATAGAGAAAGAGAGAGACACACAGATAGAGAGAGAGAGACACACACACACACAGATAGAGAGAGACACACACACAGATAGAGAGAGAGAGAGAGACAAACAGATAGAGAGAGAGACACACACAGATAGAGAGACACACACACACAGATAGAGACAGACACACACACAGATAGACAGAGATAAGGACGTGGGGAAAGAGAGACAACGAGACACCATCACTAACTCTCTCTCTCTCTCTCTTCCTCTTCTTCCCTGTTCCTCTCTTCCTCTCAGTCTCCCTCTCTGCCCGTGTCTCTCCCCCCTCTCTCCCACATCTCCCTCTCACCATCTCCCCCCTTCTCCCTCTCAAAATCTCCCTCCCACCATCTCCCTCTCACCATCTCCCTCTCACCATCTCCCTCTCCCCCCTCCCACCATCTCCCTCTCACCATCCCCCTCTCACCATCTCCCTCTCACCATCTCCCTCTCACCATCCCCCTCTCACCATCTCCCTCTCACCATCTCCCTCTCACCATCTCCCCTCTCACCATCTCCCTCCCATCATCTCCCCTCTCACTATCTCCCCTCCCACCATCTCCCTCTCACCATCTCCCTCTCACCATCTCCCTCTCACCATCTCCCTCTCACCATCTCCCCTCTCACCATCTCCCTCTCACCATCTCCCTCCCACCATCCCCCTCTCACCATCTCCCTCTCACCATCTCCCTCTCACCATCTCCCTCTCACCATCTCCCTCTCACCATCTCCCTCCCATCATCTCCCTCTCACCATCCCCCTCTCACCATCTCCCCTCTCACCATCTCCCTCTCACCATCTCCCTCCCACCATCTCCCTCTCACCATCTCCCTCTCACCATCTCCCCCACATCTCCCTCTCACCATCTCCCTCTCACCATCTCCCTCTCCCCCCTCTCACCATCTCCCTCTCAGCATCTCCCTCGCATCATCTCCCCTCTCACCATCTCCCTCTCACCATCTCCCCTCTCACCATCTCCCTCTCACCATCTCCCTCTCACCATCTCCCTCTCACCATCTCCCCCACATCTCCCTCTCACCATCTCCCTCTCACCATCTCCCTCTCCCCCCCTCTCACCATCTCCCTCTCACCATCTCCCTCTCAGCATCTCCCTCGCATCATCTCCCCTCTCACCATCTCCCTCTCACCATCTCCCCTCTCACCATCTCCCCTCCCACCATCTCCTTCTCACCATCTCCCTCTCACCATCTCCCTCTCACCATCTCCCTCTCACCATCTCCCTCTCACCATCTCCCCTCTCACCATCTCCCTTTCACCATCCCCCTCTCACCATCTCCCTCTCACCATCTCCCTCTCACCATCTCCTTCTCACCATCTCCCTCTCCCCCCTCCCACCATCTCCCTCTCACCATCCCCCTCTCACCATCTCCCTCTCACCATCTCCCTCTCACCATCTCCCCTCTCACCATCTCCCTCCCATCATCTCCCCTCTCACTATCTCCCCTCTCACCATCTCCCTCTCACCATTTCCCTCTCACCATCTCCCTCTCACCATCTCCCTCTCACCATCTCCCTCTCACCATCTCCCCTCTCACCATCTCCCTCTCACCATCTCCCTCCCACCATCCCCCTCTCACCATCTCCCTCTCACTATCTCCCTCTCACCATCCCCCTCCCATCATCTCCCTCTCACCATCCCCCTCTCACCATCTCCCCTCTCACCATCTCCCTCTCACCATCTCCCTCCCACCATCTCCCTCTCACCATCTCCCTCTCACCATCTCCCCCACATCTCCCTCTCACCATCTCCCTCTCACCATCTCCCTCTCCCCCCTCTCACCATCTCCCTCTCAGCATCTCCCTCGCATCATCTCCCCTCTCACCATCTCCCTCCAACCATCTCCCCTCTCACCATCTCCCTCTCACCATCTCCCTCTCACCATCTCCCTCTCACCATCTCCCCCACATCTCCCTCTCACCATCTCCCTCTCACCATCTCCCTCTCCCCCCTCTCACCATCTCCCTCTCACCATCTCCCTCTCAGAATCTCCCTCGCATCATCTCCCCTCTCACCATCTCCCTCTCACCATCTCCCCTCTCACCATCTCCCCTCCCACCATCTCCCTCTCACCATCTCCCTCTCACCATCTCCCTCTCACCATCTCCCCCACATCTCCCTCTCACCATCTCTCTCTCACCATCTCCCCTCTCACCATCTCCCTCTCACCATCTCCCTCTCACCATCTCCCTCTCACCATCTCCCCTCTCACCATCTCCCCCACATCTCCCTCTCACCATCTCCGCTCTCACCATCTCCCTCTCACCATCTCCCTCTCACCATTTCCCTCTCACCATCTCCCTCTCACCATCTCCCTCCCACCATCTCCCTCTCACCATCTCCCTCTCACCATCTCCCTCTCACCATCTCCCTCTCACCATCTCCCTCCCACCATCTCCCTCTCACCATCTCCCTCTCACCATCTCCCTCTCACCATCTCCCTCTCACCATCTCCCTCTCACCATCTCCCTCTCACCATCTCCCTCTCACCATCTCCCCTCTCACCATCTCCCTCTCACCATCTCCCTCTCACCATCTCCCTCTCACCCTCTCACCATCTCCCTCTCACCATCTCCCTCTCACCATCTCCCTCTCACCATCTCCCTCTCCCATCTCCCTCTCACCATCACCCTCTCACCATCTCCCTCTCACCATCTCCCTCTCTCCATCTCCCTCCCACCATCTCCCTCTCCCCATCTCCCTCTCACCATCTCCCTCTCACCATCTCCCTCTCACCATCTCCCTCTCCCCATCTCCCTCTCACCATCTCCCTCTCACCATCTCCCTTTCACCATCTCCCTCTTACCATCTCCCTCTCACCATCTCCCTCTCACCATCTCCCTCTCACCATCTCCCTCTCACCATCTCCCTCTCACCATCTCCCTCTCACCATCTCCCTCTCACCATCTCCCTCTCACCATCTCCCTCTCCCCCCTCCCACCATCTCCCTCTCACCATCTCCCTCTCACCATCTCCCTCTCACAATCTCCCTCTCACCATCTCCCTCTCCCCCCTCCCACCATCTCCCTCTCACCATCTCCCTCTCACCATCTCCCTCTCACCATCTCCCTCTCATCATCTCCCCTCTCACCATCTCCCTCTCACCATCTCCCTCTCACCATCTCCCTCTCACCATCTCCCTCTCATCATCTCCCTCTCACCATCTCCCTCCCACCATCTCCCTCTCACCATCTCCCTCTCACCATCTCCCTCTCACCATCTCCCCTCTCAACATCTCCCTCTCACCATCTCCCTCTCACCATCTCCCTCTCACCATCTCCCTCTCACCATCTCCCTCTCCCCCCTTCTCCCTCCCACCATCTCCCCTCTCACCATCTCCCTCTCACCATCTCCCTCTCACCATCTCCCTCTCACCATCTCCCTCTCATCATCTCCCCTCTCACCATCTCCCTCTCACCATCTCCCTCTCACCATCTCCCTCTCACCATCTCCCTCTCACCATCTCCCTCTCACCATCTCCCCTCCCACCATCTCCCTCTCACCATCTCCCTCTCCCCCCTTCTCCCTCCCACCATCTCCCCTCTCACCATCTCCCTCTCACCATCTCCCTCTCACCATCTCTCTCCCCCATCTCCCCTCCCACCATCTCCCCTCCCACCATCTCCCCTCCCACCATCTCCCCTCCCATCATCTCCCCCTCTCCCCTTTCCCCCCTCCTCTCTCTCTGTCTCACTCACCCATCCGCCTGGGAGTAGTCCAGTGTGCAGCCTGAGTGTAGGGGTTCTCTCCACGTCTCTCCATCTCCACCTCTCCCCTCTCTCTCTCTCTATCTCACTCACCCATCCGCCTGGGAGTAGTCCGGCGTGCAGCATGAGTGTAGGGGTTCTCTCCACGTCTCTCCACCTCTCCCCTCTCTCTCTCTCTGTCTCACTCTCCCATCCGCCTGGGAGTAGTCCAGTGTGCAGCCTGAGTGTAGGGGTTCTCTCCACGTCTCTCCATCTCTCCCCACTCCCTACCCACCCCTCTCTCTCTCTGTCTCACTCACCCATCCGCCTGGGAGTAGTCGAGTGTGCAGAATGAGTGTAGGGGTTCTCTTCACGTCTCTCCACCTCTCCCCTCTCTCTCTCTCTGTCTCACTAACCCATCCGCCTGGGAGTAGTCCGGTGTGCAGAATGAGTGTAGGGGTTCTCTCCACGTCTCTCCACCTCTCCCCTCTCTCTCTCTCTGTCTCACTCTCACATCCGCCTGGGAGTAGTCCGGTGTGCAGCCTGAGTGTAGGGTTTCTCTCCACGTCTCTCCATCTCCACCTCTCCCCTCTCTCTCTCTCTGTCTCACTCACCCATCCGCCTGGGAGTAGTCCGGTGTGCAGCATGAGTGTAGGGGTTCTCTCCACGTCTCTCCACCTCTCCCCTCTCTCTCTCTCTGTCTCACTCACCCATCCGCCTGGGAGTAGTCCCGTGTGCAGCCTGAGTGTAGGGGTTCTCTCCACGTCTCTCCACCTCTCCCCTCTCTCTCTCTCTGTCTCACTAACCCATCCGCCTGGGAGTAGTCCGGTGTGCAGAATGAGTGTAGGGGTTCTCTCCACGTCTCTCCACCTCTCCCCTCTCTCTCTCTCTGTCTCACTCACCCATCCGCCTGGGAGTAGTCCGGTGTGCAGCCTGAGTGTAGGGGTTCTCTCCACGTCTCTCCACCTCTCCCCACCCACCTCTCTCTCTCTCTTTCTGTCTCACTCACCCATCCGCCTGGGAGTAGTCCAGCGTGCAGCCTGAGTGTAGGGGTTCTCTCCACATCTCTCCATCTCCACCTCTCCCCTCTCTCTGTCTCACTCACCCATCCGCCTGGGAGTAGTCCAGTGTGCAGCCTGAGTGTAGGGGTTCTCTCCACGTCTCTCCATCTTTCCCCTCTCTCTCTCTCTGTCTCACTCACCCATCCGCCTGGGAGTAGTCCAGCGTGCAGCCTGAGTGTAGGGGTTCTCTCCACGTCTCTCCATCTCCCCCTCTCCCCTTTCCCCCCCTCTCTCTCTCTGTCTCACTCACCCATCCGCCTGGGAGTAGTCCACTGTGCAGCCTGAGTGTAGGGGTTCTCTCCACGTCTCTCCATCTCCACCTCTCCCCTCTCTCTCTTTCTGTCTCACTCACCCATCCGCCTGGGAGTAGTCCAGCGTGCAGCATGAGTGGAGGGGTTCTCTCCACGTCTCTCCATCTCCACCTCTCCCCACCTCCCTCTCTCTCTCTCTTTCTGTCTCACTCACCCATCCGCCTGGGAGTAGTCCGGTGTGCAGCCTGAGTGTAGGGGTTCTCTCCACGTCTCTCCATCTCTCCCCACCTACCTCTCTCTCTCTCTCTGTCTCACTCACCCATCCGCCTGGGAGTAGTCCAGCGTGCAGCATGAGTGGAGGGGTTCTCTCCACGTCTCTCCATCTCCACCTCTCCCCTCTCTCTCTCTCTGTCTCACTCACCCATCCGCCTGGGAGTAGTCCGGTGTGCAGCCTGAGTGTAGGGGTTCTCTCCACGTCTCTCCACGTCTCTCCATCTCCCCCTCTCCCCCTCTCTCTGTCTCACTCACCCATCCGCCTGGGAGTAGTCCAGCGTGCAGCATGAGTGGAGGGGTTCTCTCCACGTCTCTCCACCTCTCCCCACCCACCTCTCTCTCTCTCTTTCTGTCTCACTCACCCATCCGCCTGGGAGTAGTCCAGCGTGCAGCCTGAGTGTAGGGGTTCTCTCCACGTCTCTCCACGTCTCCCCACCTCCCTCTCTCTCTCTGTCTCACTCACCCATCCGCCTGGGAGTAGTCCAGCGTGCAGCATGAGTGGAGGGGTTCATAGTCATAGCGGCCCCAGCCCACGAGAGGCATCGCCGCCCAGAAAGCGGAGCTGAGCCACGTCCAGGCACAGAGGCAAACGGCCGTGGACCAGCGAGTTCGCGCTCCTTCACGCACAGAGAGAAATCGAGAGAGAGAGAAAGAGAAAGATAGAGATACTTTTTAGACTTTTAAAACAACTTTTGATTTGCCGCCAGCAGCAAACGGCACCGGAGGCGATTTCGACATGAACAACACACGAAGTCACCAGCAACACAAATAACAAAGTCACCAGCAAACACAAATACACAAAGTCACCAGCAACACAAACACACAAAGTCACCAGCGAACACAAATACACAAAGTCACAAGCAACACAAACACACAAAGTCACCAGCGAACACAAATACACAAAGTCACCAGCAACACAAACAACATACAAAGTCACCAGCAACACAAATAACAAAGTCACCAGCAACACAAATACACAAAGTCACCAGCAACACAAACACAACACACAAAGTCACCAGCAACACAAACAACACAAAGTCACCAGCGACACAAACAACACAAAGTCACCAGCAACACAAATAACAACACACAAAGTCACCAGCAACACAAACACACACAAAGTCACCAGCTACACAAATACACAAAGTCACCAGCAACACAAACAACACACAAAGTCACCAGCAACACAAAGAACACACAAAGTCACCAGCGACACAAACAACACAAAGTCACCAGCAACACAAACAACAACACACAAAGTCACCAGCAACACAAACAACACAAAGTCACCAGCAACACAAACACCACACAAAGTCACCAGCAACACAAATAACAAAGTCACCAGCAACACAAACAACACAAAGTCACCAGCGAACACAAATACACAAAGTCACCAGCAACACAAATACACAAAGTCACCAGCAACACAAATACACAAAGTCACCAGCAACACAAATACACAAAGTCACCAGCAACACAAATACACAAAGTCACCAGCAACACAAATACACAAAGTCACCAGCAACACAAATACAAACGCTACAAATCCACGCGCTGCGGCGCTAAAAATCACCGCGCACAACACGAAAGAAAAGTCACGTGGTGGTGGTAGTGGTGGTGGTGGTTGTGGTGGTTATGGTTGTGGTGGTTGTGGTGGTGGTTGTGGATTGTGGTTGTGGTAGTGGTGGTGGTGGTTGTGATTGTGGTGGTTGTGGTGGTGGTGGTGGTGGTGGTTGTGGATTGTGGTTGTGGTGGTGGTTGTGGTGGTGGTTGTGGTGGTGGTGGTTGTGGTGGTGATGGTGCTGGTTGTGGTGGTGGTTGTGGTGTTGGTGCTGGTTGTGGTGATGGTGGTGGTTGTGGTGGTTGTGGTGGTGGTGGTTGTGGTGGTTGTGGTGCTGTTTGTTGTGGTGGTGGTAGTGGTTGTGGTGGTGGTGGTTGTGGTGATGGTGGTGGTGGTGGTTGTGGTGGTGGTTGTGGTGGTGGTGGTGGTTGTGGTGGTGGTGGTGGTTGTGGTGATGGTGGTGGTTGTGGTGGTGGTTGTGGTGGTGGTGGTCATCTCGCACGTCACAGTGACGAGCGAGTGCTTCAGAAGGTGAACACGAGGAGGATGACTCTTCTTTGGTTCTTTCGGTAAAGTCGCCACGTAGATTGGAGAATAAAATAATAAAATAAAACAATAACATTCTCACGACGTTTCGGTAAAGTCACGTAGAATGATAATAAAATAATACAATAACACAATAAAATTCTCACGACGTTTCGGTAAAGTCACCACGTAGAATGATAATAAAATAATAAAATAACACAATAAAATTCTCACGACGTTTCGGTAAAGTTACCACGTAGAATGATAATAAAATAATAAAATAACACAATAAAATTCTCACGACGTTTCGGCCACAACTTGTGTTGTGGCCGAAACGTCGTGAGAATTTTGTATTGTTTTATTTTATTATTTTATTATCATTCTACTTGGCGACTTTACCGAAAGAACCAAAGAAGATGAATCCTTGCAGTCACGAAAAGCTTTAAAACGTGAGGGGGTGGTGCCGTCCACGCCGGTACAGAGAGGGGCTTGTCCGGTTCCCCAGCGTTCCAACAAGACGCTCTACACATCACCGACACGTGGTGTGTGTGTGTGTGTCACGTGTGTGTGTGTGTCACGTGTGTGTGTGTGTGTGTCACGTGTGTGTGTGTGTGTCACGTGTGTGTGTGTGTCACGTGTGTGTGTGTGTGTGTCACGTGTGTGTGTGTGTCACGTGTGTGTGTGTGTCACGTGTGTGTGTGTGTGTCACGTGTGTGTGTGTGTCACGTGGCGTGTGTGTCACGTGGCGTGCTCCAGCCCCCGCTAGCCGCGCCTTGAGCAGGCCTCTGAACACCGGGGGAACAGCGCCCGCCGCTGAGCAGCCGTCCACTGTCACCTTACAGCGTCCCTTTCCCCCCCGCCTCGTTCTGTAGAGACAGATCTTTCAACCGATTTCCATTGCCGTCAGCAGCGACAGCACGGCTTCCGATTTCGATACAAGCCGTGTCTGGCGTGCGAACGTAACAGACGACACCCACGCCACCCTCGCCCACCCACGCCACCCACGCCACCCACGCCACCCACGCCACCCACGGCACCCACGGCACCCACGCCACCCACGCCACCCACGGCACCCACGCCACCCAGGCCACCCACGCCACCCACGGCACCCACGCCACCCACGCCACCCACGGCCACCCACGGCACCCACGCCACCCACGCCACCCACGCCACCCACGCCACCCACGCCACCCACAGCACCGCCGCCGCCGCCACAGCAATTCGTCGTTATCCAGGGCACAAGCGCGACGAATCACCGCGTTGGAAGAAAAATAAAAAGAATGAGCCCAGCGAAGGATGCCGTTCGGCGCCGGGCGCGGAGGTCAACATTTGGGCGCCCCCGGCATTGAGGCGGTCGGACTCGCCCCGGCCGGGGGTCGTGCCTTGACCAGGCCCCTCAACACCGCCGCCTTTGCCTGCGGGCCCTAGAAGTTCGCAAGATCCACGGCGCTGATTTGCCCGGGGGTAAGGCACCGCCCCACGTGTGAATCTGCTGTCTGTGTAAAAAAGCCACCACCAGTCTCGTGAAAATAGACCCCCCACCCCCCACCCCACCCCACCACAGAAAGCCCGGGACAATTTGTTGAGCCACAGACACCCTCAAGTATTGGTGTGCCGGAATCTTCCTTGGCTCCGGAGCACGCAGCGGAGGGGCCTCCTGGCGTGCCGAGGGAGATTCGGCCGAGCCGCGTGGCCGAGGGCACCGTCCGGTGCGAGAGACCTCCAGCGGAGGACATCGCAGCGTTTGGACAAGGGAGGTTTCAGTACATCCAGCTGCCACTGGGGTGCGGGCGCGGGGGTGGGTGGGTGGGCCGGCGGGCGGCCTGAATTGAGGAGGCAGCTAAAATCATTTTCTCAATTTTCTACGTCTGTTTGGATTCGCCGGGCGCTGAAAACGCAGCACCCACCACCCGGCACTTTGCAGGGTTCTTCCTTCGTGGGGCGCTCCTCTTCGGGGACACGTCCCGCGTAGCCTCTGCTGTCCTCAGCGTCTTCCCGGGAGGCTGAGCGAGCGCGCGCACGCTCGGGAGAGAGAAGCGAAACCCCGGCGCCTCGAGCTTCCAACGCAGCTCCCCGCGACGCCTTCTCGCCGGCACGCTCGGAGCGCGGCCCCGGCAGCGAGCGCTGGCGATCCACCAACCCCCCACTCGTGGCCCTGGCAGCGAGGTTGCTGACTGCCGCCACCCATACGTGGGTTGAAATGCGAAGCGGGCCGCACCGACCGGGCGTCCAAGTGGCTCCGGTAAAGAAGCTGCGAGACGGGAACCTGCCAGCGGCTTGTAGTCGACCAGGCCCAGAATCTAACAGGAAGAGATCCTTTTTGATCTAAAGCTTTCGTGACTGCTAGTAATTCATATTCTCAGTTCTTTCGGTAAAGTCACCACGTTGAAGGGAAACAACAAAATAATGAAATATATATTTTATTATTATTATTATGATGATGTTGTTTCCCTTCAACGTGACTTTACCGAAAGAACTAAGAATAGGAAGAGATCCCTTCCGTATAGCCCAGGCGACCCCCCCTCCCATCTTTCTTAGCAGGCCGAGAGGCCGGCGACTTCCAGGGTCTGCTCCTCCCCCCTTCGCCTCAGCCGCCGCCTCGTGGCCAGAAGCCTGAAGCTCAATCAACCTTGGCGGAGGGCATCCAGCAGAGAAACCCTGCGCCTGGGCCTGGGCCTGGGCCTGGGCCTGGGCCTGGGCCTGGGCCTGGGCCTGGGCCTGGGCCTGCGCCTGGGCCTGGGCCTGGGCCTGGGCCTGGGCCTGGGCCTGTGCCGGTGCTTCCCGTGCCATACAAGGCGAGCGGGTGACCGGTTAACTCTCGCGATCGTCCAGCCCGGAGGCTCGGAGGGTTCCTGTCCTGTGCCACAGCACAGACGCTGTCAGGTTACCGGCGATGAGCACTCAAGGACATCTGCGGAGCGAGGCGTGCCCCCCCGCGCCGGCGACTCACCCTCAAATAATGTTTGGTCAGCGCTGGCCCAATTTTGCCGCACGTGCGGTTTCCCCAGGCGCACTCCCAGGTGCTCGATACCGTCGGCCTGCCAACTGACCCACTCCTGGGAGGGAAGAGAGAAACGCACTGGGGCCCCCAAGCACAGAGGCCCCACGCTTGGCCCAGTTCGCCACCGGCACGAGAGGCCTTCTCGCACACTCCCACCACCGGGGCAGAGTGCCGGCACCTCCCGTGCGCCGTTGAGGCCGCGATGCACGTCGTCTGCGCATGGACGGGACCCTGACGGCTTCATCCTTCAGGTATCCCCGGAGCCCTGAAGCCAGGCAGGGTTCGTCTCAGGCGGCGTAGAAACGTGTGGCTCAAATTGGGAGGGCATAGAGGTGCCCCGAGAGAAGGCATCCCTGTCTGACTCCCCTCATCACGGGGGGGGGGGGAAAGGGGCTGGCTGCCGAGCGGCGGGCAAGTGCCCGTGTACGGGAGCCTCACGTAAGAAATAAATCCCTGTGCTCTTTGGTTCTATTCGGTAAAATACTCTTTGGTCCTTTACCCAATGGAACCAAAGAGAATGGATCCAAGTAGTCACGAAAGCTTTAAATCTCGAATGTATTCGGTTAAAGTCACGTAAAAAACAACAACAACAACAACAAAAATTCATGACGTTTCGGCCACAACAGAAGTGGCCTCCGTCAGGTGAAGGATGGCGCTGGAGCGCTGTTCTCGAGACAGTCTGGTCCCTTCACCTGATGAAGGCCGCTTGTGTTGTGGCCGAAACGTCGTGAATTTTTGTTGTTGTTGTTGTTGGTTTCTACGTGACTTTACCGAATAGAACCAAAGAGTATGGATCCTTGCAGTCACGAAAGCTTCAAATCTAGAAATAAATGCCTGGCCAAAGCCGAACGACGCTAGCAGTTTACCCAGGTGCTCAGGACTCGCTATTAAAAGCCTTCTTCTGTTTCGACATTTAAAACTTCCGCGACTGCAGGGATTCACACTCTTGGTTCTTTCGGTAAAGTCACCACCACGTAGAATGGAAACAATAAAATAATAAAAATAGAAAACAATAAAATTATTGTAAAACAATAAAATTATTACTCTTGGTTCTTTCGGTAAAGTCACCACCACGTAGAATGGAAACAATAAAATAATAAAAATAGAAAACAATAAAATTATTGTAAAACAATAAAATTATTATTCTTGGTTCTTTCGGTAAAGTCACCACCACGTAGAAGGGAAACAATAAATAATAAAAATATAAAACAATAAAATTATTGTAAAACAATAAAATTATTATTCTTGGTTCTTTCGGTAAAGTCACCACCACGTAGAAGGGAAACAATAAAATAATAAAAATATAAAACAATAAAATTATTGTAAAACAATAAAATTATTATTCTTGGTTCTTTCGGTAAGTCACCACCACGTAGAAGGGAAACAATAAAATAATAAAAATATAAAACAATAAAATTATTGTAAAACAATAAAATTATTATTCTTGGTTCTTTCGGTAAAGTCACCACCACGTAGAAGGGAAACAATAAAATAATACAAATATAAAACATTAAAATTATTGTAAAACAATACAATTATTAATCTTGGTTCTTTCGGTAAAGTCACCACCACGTAGAAGGGAAACAATAAAATAATAAAAATATAAAACAATAAAATAATTGTAAAACAATAAAATTATTATTCTTGGTTCTTTCGGTAAAGTCACCACCACGTAGAAGGGAAACAATAAAATAATAAAAATATAAAACAAGAAAATTATTGTAAACAATAAAATTATTATTCTTGGTTCTTTCGGTAAAGTCACCACCACGTAGAAGGGAAACAATAAAATAATAAAAATATAAAACAATAAAATTATTGTAAAACAATAAAATTATTATTCTTGGTTCTTTCGGTAAAGTCACCACCACGTAGAATGGAAACAATAAAATAATAAAAATATAAAACAATAAAATTATTGTAAAACAATAAAATTATTATTCTTGGTTCTTTCGGTAAAGTCACCACCACGTAGAAGGGAAACAATAAAATAATAAAAATATAAAACAATAAAATTATTGTAAAACAATAAAATTATTATTCTTGGTTCTTTCGGTAAAGTCACCACCACGTAGAAGGGAAACAATAAAATAATAAAAATATAAAACAATAAAATTATTGTAAAACAATAAAATTATTATTCTTGGTTCTTTCGGTAAAGTCACCCACCACGTAGAAGGGAAACAATAAAATAATAAAAATATAAAACAATAAAATTATTGTAAAACAATACAATTATTATTCTTGGTTCTTTCGGTAAAGTCACCACCACGTAGAAGGGAAATAATCAAATATAAAAAAATAAAACAATACAATTATTGTAAAACAATAAAATTATTATTCTTGGTTCTTTCGGTAAAGTCACCACCACGTAGAAGAAGGGAAAACAATCAAATAATAAAAATATAAAACATAAAATTATTATTCTTGGTTCTTTCGGTAAAGTCACCACCACGTAGAAGGGAAACAATAAAATAATAAAAATATAAAACATTAAATTATTGTAAAACAATACAATTATTATTCTTGGTTCTTTCGGTAAAGTCACCACCACGTAGAAGGGAAACAATAAAATAATAAAAATGTAAAACAATAAAATTATTTTAAAACAATACAATTATTATTCTTGGTTCTTTTGGTAAAGTCACCACCACGTAGAAGGGAAACAATAAATAATAAAAATGTAAAACAATAAAATTATTGTAAAACAATAAAATTATTATTCTTGGTTCTTTTGGTAAAGTCACCACCACGTAGAAGGGAAACAATACAATAATAAAAATATAAAACAATAAAATGATTATCCTTGGTTCTTTCGGTAAAGTCACCACCACGTAGAAGGGAAACAATAAAATAATAAAAATGTAAAACAATAAAATTATTGTAAAACAATAAAATTATTATTCTTGGTTTCTTTCGGTAAAGTCACCACCACGTAGAAGAAGGGAAACAATAAAATAATAAAAATATAAAACAATAAAATTATTATTAAAACAATATAATTATTATTCTTGGTTCTTTCGGTAAAGTCACCACCACGTAGAAGGGAAACAATAAAATAATAAAAATATAAAACAATAAAATTATTATTAAAACAATAAAATTATTATTCTTGGTTCTTTCGGTAAAGTCACCACCACGTAGAAGGGAAACAATAAAATAATAAAAATATAAAACAATAAAATTATTGTAAAACAATAAAATTATTATTCTTGGTTCTTTCGGTAAAGTCACCACCACGTAGAAGGGAAACAATAAAATAATAAAAATATAAAACAATAAAATTATTGTAAAACAATACAATTATTATTCTTGGTTCTTTCGGTAAAGTCACCACCACGTAGAAGGAAAATAATCAAATAATAAAAAAAATAAAACAATAACAATTATTGTAAAACAATAAAATTATTATTCTTGGTTCTTTCGGTAAAGTCCACCACCACGTAGAAGAAGGGAAAACAATCAAATAATAAAAATATAAAACAATAAAATTATTATTCTTGGTTCTTTCGGTAAAGTCACCACCACGTAGAAGGGAAACAATAAAATAATAAAAATATAAAACATTAAAATTATTGTAAAACAATAAAATTATTATTCTTGGTTCTTTCGGTAAAGTCACCACCACGTAGAAGGGAAACAATAAAATAATACAAATATAAAACATTAAAATTATTGTAAAACAATACAATTATTATTCTTGGTTCTTTCGGTAAAGTCACCACCACGTAGAAGGAAAACAATAAAATAATAAAAATATAAAACAATAAAATTATTGTAAAACAATACAATTATTATTCTTGGTTCTTTCGGTAAAGTCACCACCACGTAGAAGGGAAATAATCAAATAATAAAAAAAATAAAACAATACAATTATTGTAAAACAATAAAATTATTATTCTTGGTTCTTTCGGTAAAGTCACCACCACGTAGAAGGGAAACAATAAAATAATAAAAATATAAAACAATAAAATTATTGTAAAACAATAAAATTATTATTCTTGGTTCTTTCGGTAAAGTCACCACCACGTAGAATGGAAACAATAAAATAATAAAAATATAAAACAATAAAATTATTGTAAAACAATAAAATTATTATTCTTGGTTCTTTCGGTAAAGTCACCACCACGTAGAAGGGAAACAATAAAATAATAAAAATATAAAACAATAAAATTATTGTAAAACAATAAAATTATTATTCTTGGTTCTTTCGGTAAAGTCACCACCACGTAGAAGGGAAACAATAAAATAATAAAAATATAAAACAATAAAATTATTGTAAAACAATAAAATTATTATTCTTGGTTCTTTCGGTAAAGTCACCACCACGTAGAAGGGAAACAATGAAATAATAAAAATATAAAACAATAAATTATTGTAAAACAATACGATTGTTATTCTTGGTTCTTTCGGTAAAGTCACCACCACGTAGAAGGGAAATAATCAAATATAAAAAAATAAAACAATACAATTATTGTAAAACAATAAAATTATTATTCTTGGTTCTTTCGGTAAAGTCACCACCACGTAGAAGAAGGGAAAACAATCAAATAATAAAAATATAAAACAATAAAATTATTATTCTTGGTTCTTTCGGTAAAGTCACCACCACGTAGAAGGGAAACAATAAAATAATAAAAATATAAAACATTAAAATTATTGTAAAACAATACAATTATTATTCTTGGTTCTTTCGGTAAAGTCACCACCACGTAGAAGGGAAACAATAAAATAATAAAAATGTAAAACAATAAAATTATTTAAAACAATACAATTATTATTCTTGGTTCTTTTGGGTAAAGTCACCACCACGTAGAAGGGAAACAATAAAATAATAAAATGTAAAACAATAAAATTATTGTAAAACAATAAAATTATTATTCTTGGTTCTTTTGGTAAAGTCACCACCACGTAGAAGGGAAACAATACAATAATAAAAATATAAAACAATAAAATGATTATCCTTGGTTCTTTCGGTAAAGTCACCACCACGTAGAAGGGAAACAATAAAATAATAAAAATGTAAAACAATAAAATTATTGTAAAACAATAAAATTATTATTCTTGGTTCTTTCGGTAAAGTCACCACCACGTAGAAGAAGGGAAACAATAAAATAATAAAAATATAAAACAATAAAATTATTATTAAAACAATATAATTATTATTCTTGGTTCTTTCGGTAAAGTCACCACCACGTAGAAGGGAAACAATAAAATAATAAAAATATAAAACAATAAAATTATTATTAAAACAATAAAATTATTATTCTTGGTTCTTTCGGTAAAGTCACCACCACGTAGAAGGGAAACAATAAAATAATAAAAATATAAAACAATAAAATTATTGTAAAACAATAAAATTATTATTCTTGGTTCTTTTTGGTAAAGTCACGTAGAAGGGAAACAATAAAATAATAAAATATAAAACAATAAAATTATTGTAAAACAATACAATTATTATTCTGGTTCTTTCGGTAAAGTCACCACCACGTAGAAGGAAAATAATCAAATAATAAAAAAAATAAAACAATACAATTATTGTAAAACAATAAAATTATTATTCTTGGTTCTTTCGGTAAAGTCACCACCACGTAGAAGAAGGGAAAACAATCAAATAATAAAAATATAAAACAATAAAATTATTATTCTTGGTTCTTTCGGTAAAGTCACCACCACGTAGAAGGGAAACAATAAATAATAAAAATATAAAACATTAAAATTATTGTAAAACAATAAAATTATTATTCTTGGTTCTTTCGGTAAAGTCCACCACCACGTAGAAGGGAAACAATAAAATAATACAAATATAAAACATTAAAAATTATTGTAAAACAATACAATTATTATTCTTGGTTCTTTCGGTAAAGTCACCACCACGTAGAAGGAAAACAATAAAATAATAAAAATATAAAACAATAAAATTATTGTAAAACAATACAATTATTATTCTTGTTCTTTCGGTAAAGTCACCACCACGTAGAAGGGAAATAATCAAATAATAAAAAAAATAAAACAATACAATTATTGTAAAAACAATAAAATTATTATTCTTGGTTCTTTCGGTAAAGTCACCACCACGTAGAAGAAGGGAAATAATCAAATAATAAAAATATAAAACAATAAAATTATTATTCTTGGTTCTTTCGGTAAAGTCACCACCACGTAGAAGGGAAACAATAAAATAATAAAAATATAAAACATTAAAAATTATTGTAAAACAATACAATTATTATTCTTGGTTCTTTCGGTAAAGTCACCACCACGTAGAAGGGAAACAATAAAATAATAAAAATGTAAAACAATAAAATTATTGTAAAACAATAAAATGATTATCCTTGGTTCTTTCGGTAAAGTCACCACCACGTATGAAGGGAAACAATAAAATAATAAAAATATAAAACAATAAAATTATTGTAAAACAATAAAATTATTATTCTTGGTTCTTTTGGTAAAGTCACCACCACGTAGAAGGGAAACAATAAAATAATAAAAATATAAAACAATAAAATTATTGTGAAACAATAAAATTATTATTCTTGGTTCTTTCGGGTAAAATCACCACCACGTAGAAGGGAAACAATAAAATAATAAAAATATAAAACAATAAAATTATTGTAAAACAATAAAATTATTATTCTTGGTTCTTTCGGTAAAGTCACCACCACGTAGAAGGGAAACAATAAAATAATAAAAATATAAAACAATAAAATTATTGTAAAACAATAAAATTATTACTCTTGGTTCTTTCGGTAAAGTCACCACACGTAGAGGGAAATAATCAAATAATAAAAAAATAAAACAATAAAATTATTGGAAAACAATAAAAATTATTATTCTTGGTTCTTTCGGTAAAGTCACCACCACGTAGAAGGGAAACAATAAAATAATAAAAATATAAAACAATAAAATTATTGTAAAACAATAAAATTATTACTCTTGGTTCTTTCGGTAAAGTCACCACCACGTAGAAGGGAAATAATCAAATAATAAAAAATAAAACAATAAAATTATTGTAAAAACAATAAAATTATTATTCTTGGTTCTTTCGGTAAAGTCACCACCACGTAGAAGGGAAACAATAAATAATACAAATATAAAACATTAAAATTATTGTAAAACAATACAATTATTATTCTTGGTTCTTTCGGTAAAGTCACCACCACGTAGAAGGGAAACAATAAAATAATAAAAATATAAAACAATAAAATTATTGTAAAACAATACAATTATTATTCTTGGTTCTTTCGGTAAAGTCACCACCACGTAGAAGGGAAATAATCAAATAATAAAAAAAAAAACATACAATTATTGTAAAACAATAAAATTATTATTCTTGGTTCTTTCGGTAAAGTCACCACCACGTAGAAGAAGGGAAAAACAATCAAATAATAAAAATATAAAACAATAAAATTATTATTCTTGGTTCTTTCGGTAAAGTCACCACCACGTAGAAGGGAAACAATAAATATAATAAAAATATAAAACATTAAAATTATTGTAAAACAATACAATTATTATTCTTGGTTCTTTCGGTAAAGTCACCACCACGTAGAAGGGAAACAATAAAATAATAAAATGTAAAACAATAAAATTATTGTAAAACAATACAATTATTATTCTTGGTTCTTTTGGTAAGTCACCCCCACGTAGAAGGGAAACAATAAAATAATAAACATGTAAAACAATAAATTATTGTAAAACATAAATTATTATTCTTGGTTCTTTTGGTAAAGTCACCACCACGTAGAAGGGAAACAATACAATAATAAAAATATAAAACAATAAAATGATTATCCTTGGTTCTTTCGGTAAAGTCACCACCACGTAGAAGGGAACAATAAAATAATAAAATATAAAACATAAAATTATTGTAAAACAATAAAATTATTATTCTTGGTTCTTTTGGTAAAGTCACCACCACGTAGAAGGGAAACAATAAAATAATAAAATATAAAACAATAAAATTATTGTGAAACAATAAAATTATTATTCTTGGTTCTTTCGGTAAAGTCACCACCACGTAGAAGGGAAACAATAAATAATAAAAATATAAAACATAAATTATTGTAAAACAATAAAATTATTATTCTGGTTCTTTCGGTAAAGTCACCACCACGTAGAAGGGAAACAATAAAATATAAAAATATAAAACAATAAAATTATTGTAAAACAATA
>NW_022639054.1:47500-148884 GCF_010993605.1 Petromyzon marinus | reverse complement strand
TGGGTGTACTGTGGGTGACTGTGGGTGACTGTGGGTGACTGTGCGTGACTGTGGGTGACTGTGGGTGACTGTGGGTGACTGTGGGTGACTGTGGGTGTCTGTGGGTGACTGTGGGTGACTGTGGGTGACTGTGGGTGACTGTGGGTGTCTGTGGGTGACTGTGGGTGTCTGTCTGTGGGTGACTGTGGGTGACTGTCTGTGGGTGTCTGTGAGTGACTGTGGGTGTCTGTGGGTGACTGTGGGTGTCTGTGGGGCGACTGTGGGTGACTGTTGATGACTGTGGGTGACTGTGGGTGACTGTGGGTGTCTGTGGGTGACTGTGGGTGACTGTGGGTGACTGTGGGTGACTGCGACTGACTGTGGGTGACTGTGGGTGACTGTGGGTGACTGTCTGTGACTGTGGGTGACTGTGGGTGACTGTGGGTGACTGTCTGTGGGTGTCTGTGGGTGTCTGTGGGTGACTGTGGGTGTCTGTGACTGACTGTGGGTGACTGTGGGTGACTGTGGGTGTCTGTGGATGTCTGTGTGTGACTGTGGGTGTCTGTGACTGACTGTGGGTGACTGTGGGTGACTGTGGGTGACTGTGGGTGACTGTGGGTGACTGTGGGTGACTGTGGGTGTCTGTGACTGACTGTGGGTGTCTGTGGGTGACTGTGGGTGACTGTGGGTGACTGTGGGTGACTGTGGGTGTCTGTGGGTGACTGTGGGTGTCTGTCTGTGGGTGACTGTGGGTGACTGTCTGTGGGTGTCTGTGAGTGACTGTGGGTGACTGTGGGTGACTGTGTGTGTCTGTGGGTGACTGTGGGTGACTGTGGGTGACTGTGGGTGACTGTGGGTGACTGTGGGTGTCTGTGGATGTCTGTGTGTGACTGTGGGTGACTGTGGGTGATTGTGGGTGACTGTGGGTGACTGGGTGACTGTGGGTGACTGTGGGTGACTGTGTGACTGTGGGTGTCTGTGACTGACTGTGGGTGTCTGTGGGTGTCTGTGGGTGACTGTGGGTGACTGTGGGTGACTGTGGGTGACTGTGGGTGACTGTCTGTGGGTGACTGTGGGTGACTGTGGGTGACTGTGGGTGTCTGTGGGTGACTGTGGGTGTCTGGGTGACTGTGGGTGACTGTGGGTGACTGTGGGTGACTGTGACTGACTGTGGGTGTCTGTGGGTGACTGTGGGTGACTGTGGGTGACTTTGGGTGACTGTGGGTGTCTGTGGGTGTCTGTGGGTGACTGTGGGTGACTGTGAGTGACTGTGGATGACTGTGACTGTCTGTGGGTGACTGTGGGTGACTGTGAGTGACTGTGGGTGACTGTGGGTGACTGTGGGTGACTGTGGGTGTCTGTGGGTGACTGTGGGTGACTGTGGGTGACTGTGGGTGTCTGTGACTGACTGTGGGTGACTGTGGATGTCTCTGGGTGACTGTGGGTGACTGTGGGTGACTGTGGGTGTCTGTGGGTGACTGTGGGTGACTGTGGGTGTCTGTGGGTGACTGTCTGTGGGTGACTGTTGGTGACTGTGGGTGACTGTGGGTGACTGTGGGTGACTGTGGGTGTCTGTGGGTGACTGTGGGTGACTGTGGGTGACTGTGACTGACTGTGGGTGACTGTGGGTGACTGTGGGTGTCTGTGGGTGACTGTGGGTGACTGTGGGTGACTGTGTGTGACTGTCTGTGGGTGACTGTGGGTGACTGTGGGTGACTGTGGGTGTCTGTGGGTGACTGTGGGTGACTGTGGGTGACTGTGTGTGTCTGTGGGTGACTGTGGGTGACTGACTGTGGGTGTCTGTGGGTGACTGTGGGTGACTGTCTGTGGGTGACTGTGGGTGACTGTGGGTGACTGTGTGTGACTGTCTGTGGGTGACTGTGGGTGACTGTGGGTGACTGTGGGTGTCTGTGGGTGACTGTGGGTGACTGTGGGTGACTGTGTGTGTCTGTGGGTGACTGTGGGTGACTGACTGTGGGTGTCTGTGGGTGACTGTGGGTGACTGTGGGTGACTGTGGGTGACTGTGGGTGTCTGTGGGTGACTGTGGGTGACTGTGGGTGTCTGTGGGTGACTGTGGGTGACTGTGGGTGACTGTGTGTGTCTGTGGGTGACTGTGGGTGACTGACTGTGGGTGACTGTGGGTGACTGTGGGTGACTGTCTGTGGGTGTCTGTGGGTGACTGTGGGTGTCTGGGTGTGACTGTGGGTGACTGTGGGTGACTGTGGGTGACTGTCTGTGGGTGACTGTTGGTGACTGTGGGTGACTGTGGGTGACTGTGTGTGACTGTGGGTGACTGTGACTGACTGTGGGTGACTGTCTGTTGGTGACTGTGGGTGACTGTGGGTGACTGTGGGTGACTGTGACTGACTGTGGGTGACTGTGGGTGTCTGTGGGTGACTGTGGGTGTCTGTGGGTGACTGTGGGTGACTGTGGGCGACTGTGTGTGTCTGTGTGTGACTGTGGGTGACTGTGGGTGACTGTGGGTGACTGTGGGTGACTGTGGGTGACTGTGGGTGACTGTGGGTGTCTGTGTGTGTCTGTGGGTGACTGTGGGTGACTGTGGGTGACTGTGGGTGACTGTGGGTGACTGTAGGTCTCTGTGGGTGTCTGTGGGTGTCTGTGGGTGACTGTGGGTGACTGTGACTGACTGTGGGTGTCTGTGGGTGACTGTGTGTGTCTGTGGGTGTCTGTCTGTGACTGACTGTGGGTGACTGTGTGTGTCTGTGGGTGACTGTGGGTGACTGTGTGTGTCTGTGTGTGTCTGTGGGTGACTGTGGGTGTCTGTGTGTGTCTGTGGGTGACTGTGGGTGACTGTGACTGTGGGTGTCTGTGACTGTCTGTGGGTGTCTGTGGGTGTCTGTGTGTGTCTGTGGGTGACTGTGGGTGACTGTGGGTGTCTGTGGGTGACTGTGGGTGACTGTGACTGTGGGTGTCTGTGACTGTCTGTGGGTGTCTGTGGGTGTCTGTGTGTGTCTGTGGGTGACTGTGGGTGACTGTGGGTGTCTGTGGGTGTCTGTGGGTGACTGTGGGTGACTGTCTGTGGGTGACTGTGACTGTGGGTGACTGTGGGTGACTGTCTGTGGGTGACTGTGGGTGTCTGTGGGTGTCTGTGGGTGACTGTGGGTGACTGTCTGTGGGTGACTGTGACTGTGGGTGACTGTGGGTGACTGACTGTGGGTGACTGTGGGTGACTGACCGTGGGTGTCTGTGGGTGACTGTGGGTGTCTGTGGGTGACTGTGGGTGACTGTCTGTGGGTGACTGTCTGTGGGTGACTGTCTGTGGGTGTCTGTGGGTGACTGTGGGTGTCTGTGACTGACTGTGGGTGTCTGTGGGTGACTGTGACTGACTGTGACTGTCTGTGGGTGACTGTGGGTGACTGTGGGTGACTGTGACTGTGGGTGACTGTGGGTGACTGTGGGTGACTGTGGGTGACTGTGGGTGACTGGGTGACTGTCTGTGGGTGTCTGTGGGTGACTGTGACTGTGGGTGACTGTGACTGTGGGTGACTGTGGGTGACTGTGGGTGACTGTGGGTGACTGTGGGTGACTGTGGGTGTCTGTGGGTGACTGTCTGTGGGTGACTGTGGGTGACTGTGGGTGTCTGTGGGTGACTGTCTGTGGGTGACTGTGGGTGTCTGTGACTGACTGTGGGTGACTGTGGGTGACTGTGGGTGACTGTGGGTGTCTGTGGGTGACTGTGACTGACTGTGGGTGTCTGTGGGTGACTGTGGGTGACTGTGGGTGTCTGTGGGTGACTGTGGGTGACTGTGGGTGACTGTCTGTGGGTGACTGGGTGACTGTGGGTGACTGTGGGTGTCTGTGGGTGACTGTGGGTGACTGTGGGTGACTGGGTGTCTGTGGGTGACTGTGGGTGACTGTGGGTGACTGTGGGTGACTGTGACTGTGGGTGACTGTGGGTGACTGTGGGTGACTGTGGGTGTCTGTAGGTGACTGTGGGTGACTGTGACTGTCTGTGGGTGTCTGTGGGTGACTGTGGGTGACTGTGGGTGACTGTGGGTGACTGTGACTGTCTGTGTGTGACTGTGGGTGACTGTGGGTGACTGTGGGTGACTGTGGGTGACTGGGTGTCTGTGGGTGACTGTGGGTGACTGTGGGTGACTGTGACTGTGGGTGACTGTGGGTGACTGTGGGTGTCTGTGGGTGACTGTGGGTGTCTGTGGGTGACTGTGGGTGACTGTGGGTGACTGTGGGTGACTGTGACTGTGGGTGACTGTGTGTGACTGTGGGTGACTGTGGGTGTCTGTGGGTGACTGTGGGTGACTGTCTGTGGGTGACTGTTGATGACTGTGGGTGACTGTGACTGTGGGTGACTGTGTGTGACTGTGGGTGACTGTGTGACTGTGGGTGTCTGTGGGTGACTGTCTGTGGGTGACTGTTGATGACTGTGGGTGACTGTGGGTGACTGTGACTGTCTGTGTGTGACTGTGGGTGACTGTGACTGTCTGTGGGTGTCTGTGGGTGACTGTGGGTGACTGTGGGTGACTGTCTGTGGGTGACTGTTGATGACTGTGGGTGTCTGTGGCTGTCTGTGGGTGACTGGGTGACTGTGGGTGTCTGTGGATGACTGTGGGTGACTGTGGATGACTGGGTGACTGTGGGTGACTGTGGGCGACTGTGAATGACTGTGGGTGACTGTGGGTGACTGTGAGTCTCTGTGGGTGACTGTGGGTGACTGTGGGTGACTGTGGATGACCGTGGGTGACTGTGGGTGACTGTTGATGACTGTGGGTGTCTGTGGGTGACTGTGGGTGTCTGTGAGTCTCTGTGGGTGACTGTGGGTGACTGTGGGTGACTGTGGCTGTCTGTGGGTGACTGTGGGTGTCTGTGAGTCTCTGTGGGTGACTGTGGGTGACTGTGGGTGTCTGTGACTGTCTGTGGGTGACTGTGGGTGACTGTGGGTGACTGTGGGTGACTGTTGATGACTGTGGGTGTCTGTGGGTGACTGTGGGTGACTGTGGGTGACTGTGGGTGTCTGTGACTGTCTGTGGGTGACTGTGGGTGACTGTGGGTGACTGTGGGTGACTGTGGGTGTCTGTGGGTGACTGTGGGTGACTGTTGATGACTGTGGGTGTCTGTGGGTGACTGTGGGTGACTGTGGGTGACTGTGACTGTGGGTGACTGTGGGTGACTGTGGGTGACTGTGACTGACTGTGGGTGACTGTGGGTGACTGTGGGTGTCTGTGACTGTCTGTGGATGACTGTGGGTGACTGTGGGTGACTGTGGGTGACTGTGGGTCTCTATGGGTCTCTGTGGGTCTCTATGGGTCTCTGTGGGGTCTCTGTGGGTCTCTATGGGTCTCTGTGGGTCTCTATGGGTCTCTATGGGTCTCTATGGGTCTCTGTGAGTCTCTATGGGTCTCTATGGGTCTCTGTGTGTCTCTGTGGGTCTCTATGGGTCTCTGTGGGTCTCTGTGGGTCTCTGTGGGTCTCTATGGGTCTCTGTGGGTCTCTATGGGTCTCTATGGGTTTCTGTGGGTCTCTATGGGTCTCTGTGGGTCTCTATGGGTCTCTGTGGGTCTCTGTGGGTCTCTATGGGTCTCTATGGGTCTCTATGGGTCTCTGTGGGTCTCTATGGGTCTCTGTGGGTCTCTATGGGTCTCTATGGGTCTCTATGGGTCTCTGTGGGTCTCTATGGGTCTCTATGGGTCTCTATGGGTCTCTATGGGTCTCTGTGGGTCTCTGTGGGTCTCTATGGGTCTCTGTGGGTCTCTGTGGGTCTCTATGGGTCTCTATGTATCTCTATGAGTCTCTGTGGGTCTCTATGGGTCTCTGTGGGTCTCTATGGGTCTCTATGGGTCTCTGTGGGTCTCTATGGGTCTCTGTGGGTCTCTATGGGTCTCTATGGGTCTCTATGGGTCTCTATGGGTCTCTATGGGTCTCTGTGGGTCTCTGTGGGTCTCTATGGGTCTCTGTGGGTCTCTGTGGGTCTCTGTGGGTCTCTATGGGTCTCTATGGGTCTCTGTGGGTCTCTATGGGTCTCTGTGGGTCTCTATGGGTCTCTGTGGGTCTCTATGGGTCTCTATGGGTCTCTATGGGTCTCTGTGGGTCTCTGTGGGTCTCTATGGGTCTCTGTGTGTCTCTATGGGTCTATATGGGTCTCTATGGGTCTCTATGGGTCTCTGTGGGTCTCTATGGGTCTCTATGGGTCTCTGTGGGTCTCTATGGGTCTCTATGGGTCTCTGTGGGTCTCTATGGGTCTCTATGGGTCTCTGTGGGTCTCTATGTATCTCTATGGGTCTCTGTGGGTCTCTATGGGTCTCTATGGGTCTCTATGTATCTCTATGGGTCTCTATGTATCTCTATGGGTCTCTGTGGGTCTCTATGGGTCTCTGTGGGTCTCTATGGGTCTCTATGGGTCTCTATGGGTCTCTGTGGGTCTCTATGGGTCTCTGTGGGTCTCTATGGGTCTCTGTGGGTCTCTATGGGTCTCTGTGGGTCTCTGTGGGTCTCTATGGGTCTCTGTGGGTCTCTGTGGGTCTCTGTGGGTCTCTATGGGTCTCTATGGGTCTCTGTGGGTCTCTATGGGTCTCTGTGGGTCTCTATGGGTCTCTGTGGGTCTCTATGGGTCTCTATGGGTCTCTATGGGTCTCTGTGGGTCTCTGTGGGTCTCTATGGGTCTCTATGGGTCTCTATGGGTCTCTGTGGGTCTCTATGGGTCTCTGTGGGTCTCTGTGGGTCTCTATGGGTCTCTGTTGTATCGCTTTGTAATTCGTAGACCGTGTAAGAGCGTCCCGTTGACCCGGCTTTGTAAATCGTAGACCGAATAAGAAACACGTTGATTCAGGCCATTGAAATCCGTACACCGCTTAAGAGCGTCGCTTTGACCCGGCTTTGTAATTCGTAGACTGCGTAAGAATTCCTCCCATTGACTCAGGCTATTGAAATTCGTACACCGCATTAGAGCGTCACGTTGACCATGTTTGTAAATCTTAGACCGTATGAAATCGATTGACCGCGGCGTTTGAAATTCATAGAGCGCGTAAGAGCACCGCGACAATCCGGTGAGGTGGCTGGTTTGTAATTGGTGTACCGCATTGGACATCATCCATCGATCCGACCTTTGAAATCGATAACATGATGTAACACCGGATAGTCATTTCACAAGGGCTCACAGAGCCAGACTGAGGCTCCCACAGGGTTCAGTGTTAATCACTGAGACTCACAGAGCCAGACTAAGGCTCCCTCCACAGGATTCAGTGTTAATCACTGAGGCTCACAGAGCCAGACTAAGGCTCCCACAGGGTTCAGTGTTAATCACTGAGGCTCACAGAGCCAGACTAAGGCTCCCACAGGGTTCAGTGTTAATCACTGAGGCTCAAAGAGCCAGACTAAGGCTCCCACAGGGTTCAGTGTTAATCACTGAGACTCACAGAGCCAGACTAAGGATCCCACAGGGTTCAGTGTTAATCACTGAGACTCACAGAGCCAGACTGAGGCTCCCACAGGGTTCAGTGTTAATCTCTGAGGCTCACAGAGCCAGACTAAGGCTCCCACAGGGTTCAGTGTTAATCACTGAGACTCACAGAGCCAGACTGAGGCTCCCACAGGGTTCAGTGTTAATCACTGAGACTCACAGAGCCAGACTGAGGCTCCCACAGGGTTCAGTGTTAATCACTGAGACTCACAGAGCCAGATCAAGCCTCCCACAGGGTTCAGTGTTAATCACTGAGACTCACAGAGCCAGACTAAGGCTCCCACAGGGTTCAGTGTTAATCTCTGAGACTCACAGAGCCAGACTAAGGCTCCCACAAGGTTGAGTGTTAATCACTGAGACTCACAGAGCCAGACTAAGGCTCCCACAGGGTTCAGTGTTAATCACTGAGACTCACAGAGCCAGACTAAGGCTCCCTCCCACAGGGTTCAGTGTTAATCACTGAGGCTCACAGAGCCAGACTAAGGCTCCCACAGGGTTCAGTGTTAATCACTGAGACTCACACAGACAGACTAAGGCTCCCACAGGGTTCAATATTAATCACTCAGACTCACAGAGCCAGACTAAGGCTCCCACAGGGTTCAGTGTTAATCACTGAGACTCACAGAGCCAGACTAAGGCTCCCACAGGGTTCAGTGTTAATCAGTGAGACTCACAGAGCCAGATCAAGCCTCCCACAGGGTTCAGTGTTAATCAGTGAGACTCACAGAGCCAGACTAAGGCTCCCTCCCACAGGGTTCAGTGTTAATCACTGAGACTCACAGAGCCAGACTAAGGCTCCCACAGGGTTCAGTGTTAATCTCTGAGACTCATAGAGCCAGACTAAGGCTCCCACAGGGTTCAGTGTTAATCACTGAGACTCACAGAGCCAGACTAAGGCTCCCACAGGGTTCAGTGTTAATCACTGAGACTCACAGAGCCAGACTAAGGCTCCCTCCCACAGGGTTCAGTGTTAATCACTGAGACTCACAGAGTCAGACTAAGGCTCCCACAGGGTTCAGTGTTAATCACTGAGACTCATAGAGCCAGACTAAGGCTCCCACAGGGTTCAGTGTTAATCACTGAGACTCACAGAGCCAGACTAAGGCTCCCATAGGGTTCAGTGTTAATCACTGGGACTCACAGAGCCAGACTAAGGCTCCCACAGGGTTCAGTGTTAATCACTGAGACTCACAGAGCCAGACTAAGGCTCCCACAGGGTTCAGTGTTAATCACTGAGACTCACAGAGCCAGACTAAGGCTCCCACAGGGTTCAGTGTTAATCACTGAGGCTCACAGAGCCAGACTAAGGCTCCCACAGGGTTCAGTGTTAATCACTGAGACTCACAGAGCCAGACTAAGGCACCCACAGGGTTCAGTGTTAATCAGTGAGACTCACAGAGCCAGACTGAGGCTCCCACAGGGTTCAGTGTTAATCACTGAGGCTCACAGAGCCAGACTAAGGCTCCCACAGGGTTCAGTGTTAATCAGTGAGACTCATAGAGCCAGACTAAGGCTCTCTCCCACAGGGTTCAGTGTTAATCACTGAGACTCACAGAGCCAGACTAAGGCTCCCACAGGGTTCAGTGTTAATCACTGAGGCTCACAGAGCCAGACTAAGGCTCCCACAGGGTTCAGTGTTAATCACTGAGACTCACAGAGCCAGACTGAGGCTCCCACAGGGTTCAGTGTTAATCACTGAGACTCACAGAGCCAGACTAAGGCTCCCACAGGGTTCAGTGTTAATCTCTGAGACTCACAGAGCCAGACTAAGGCTCCCACAGGGTTCAGTGTTAATCTCTGTCCACGTGTTAAAGTGACCATTGGACTGATGACTGACCCAGGATTCTGTAACCTCCAAGCTGAGCTGGAAGCGACTTTTGATCCCAGCTGCTGCTGATGATGCTGATGCTGCTCAATTATCATTAGCATCAGCATCATCATCATCAGCAGCAGCAGTAGCATCATAACTAGTAGTAGCATCGTCATCAGTAGCATCATCATCAGCAGTAACAGCAGTGGTAGTAATGCCATCATCATCAGTAGCATCATCATCAGCAGTATCAGCAGTCGTAGTAATATCATCATCAGTAACATCATCATCAGTTGTAGTATCATCATCATCAGTCGTATCAGCATCATCATCAGTATCATCATCAGTAGTATCATCAGTAGTATCATCATCAGTAGTATCATCATCAGTAGTATCATCATCAGCAGTATCATCATCATCAGCAGTAGCATCATCAGCAGCAGTAGTATCATCATCAGTAGTATCATCATCAGTAGTATCATCATCAGTAGTAGTATCATCATCATCAGCAGTAGCATCATCATCAGCAGTATCACCAGCAGCATTAGCATCATCAACAGAAGTAGCGTCATAATCAGCATCATCAACAGCATCAGTGGCAGCAGCATCAACAGCATCACCCACTGAGTGGGTGAGTGAGTGGACGAGTGAGTGGACGAGTGAGTGGGTGAGTGAGTGAGTTGGTGAGTGTGTAGGTGAGTTGGTGGGTGAGTGAGTGGGTGAGTGGGTGGGTGAGTGAGTTGGTGAGTGGGTGAGTGAGTGAGTGAGTGGGTGAGTGACTGAGTGAGTGAGTGGGTGAGTGTGTAGGTGAGTGGGTGGGTGAGTGAGTGAGTGGGTGGGTGAGTGAGTGGGTGAGTGACTGAGTGAGTGAGTTGGTGAGTGTGTAGGTGAGTTGGTGGGTGAGTGAGTGGGTGAGTGGGTGGGTGAGTGAGTTGGTGAGTGGGTGAGTGAGTGAGTGGGTGAGTGACTGAGTGAGTGAGTGGGTGAGTGTGTAGGTGAGTGGGTGGGTGAGTGAGTGAGTGGGTGGGTGGGTGAGTGAGTGGGTGAGTGACTGAGTGAGTGAGTTGGTGAGTGTGTAGGTGAGTTGGTGGGTGAGTGAGTGGGTGAGTGGGTGGGTGAGTGAGTTGGTGAGTGGGTGAGTGAGTGAGTGGGTGAGTGACTGAGTGAGTGAGTTGGTGAGTGTATAGGTGAGTGGGTGGGTGCGTGAGTGGGTGGGTGAGTGAGTTGGTGAGTGAGTGAGTGGGTGAGTGAGTGACTGAGTGAGTGAGTTGGTGAGTGTGTAGGTGAGTGGGTGGTGAGTGAGTGGGTGAGTGGGTGGGTGAGTGAGTGGGTGGGTGAGTGAGTTGGTGAGTGACTGAGTGAGTGAGTTGGTGAGTGAGTGGGTCAGTGAGTGAGTGGGTGAGTGAGTGGGTGGGTGAGTGAGTGGGTGAGTGACTGAGTGAGTGAGTTGGTGAGTGAGTGAGTGGGTGAGTGTGTAGGTGAGTGGGTGGGTGAGTGGGTGGGTGAGTGGGTGAGTGAGTGAGTGGGTGGGTGGGTGAGTGGGTGAGTGAGTTGGTGAGTGAGTGGGTGGGTGAGTGGGTGGGTGAGTGAGTGGGTGGGTGGGTGAGTGAGTGCGTGAGTGGGTGGGTGAGTGGATGGGTGAGTGGTGTTGTATATATAGGCCTTTTCCCAAGACATTATATTAAGAATAAATCTGCCAATATATTCTTAAAATAATTGATCTGGGCGAGCATGGGGCATGAAAGTCTGAGGCCAAACCCATCATCACCACCACCACCCCCACCACCACCACTCCCACCACCACCAACACCACCACCAACACCACCACCAACACCACCACCACCACCACCCCCACCACCAACACCCCCACCACCAACACCACCACCCCCACCACCAACACCACCACCACCCCCACCACCACCACCACCCCCACCACCAACACCACCACCACCACCCCCACCACTACCACCACCACCACCACCCCCACCACCACCACCCACCCAGCCCCGACCCCACCCAGTCCCACCCCTCCCACGTGGACAGACATCCACGGACATACGCAACAATTACTACTCAGCTGCCTCCCTCATCATCCGACCGAGGGAATGGAAATCGCGGATCACCTGGATACGGACGGGGGGAGCAAACGTCAATGATACCCGTGAAATTACCGGAGAGAACACGTAATGAACGATACGGTACAAATGTCGGAGTACACATGAACCGAATAATAATCGTAAGATTTTGGAGCTGGGGTAACTCATAAGGGATACAATATGAAGATAGGTGAAACGCACAAGGCCAGATAATATTCCATGGAATCAGAGCCTCGCCGGCAGCCTTTGTCTTCCAACAATGAGTGAGTGAGTTGGTGAGTGAGTGGATGAGTGAGTGGGTGAGTGGGTGATTGAGTGAGTGGGTGAATGAGTGAGTGAGTGGGTGAGTGAGTGGGTGAGTGGGTGAGTGAGTGGGTGAGTGAGTGGGTGAGTGAGTGGGTGAGTGAGTGGGTGAGTGGGTGGGTGGGTTGGTGGGTGGGTGAGTGAGTGATGGTGACTTTACCCAAAGAACCAAGAATAATTATTTTATTGTTTTATATTTTTATTATTTTATTGTTTACCTATCTACGTGGTGGTGGTGACTTTACCCAAAGAACCAAGAATAATAATTGTATTGCTTTATATTTTTATTATTTTATTGTTTCCCTATCTACGTGGTGGTGACTTTACCTCAAAGAACCAAGAATAATAATTTTATTGTTTTATATTTTTATTATTTTATTGTTTCCCTATCTACGTGGTGGTGACTTTACCCCAAAGAACCAAGAATAATAATTTTATTGTTTTATGTTTTTATTATTTTATTGTTTCCCTATCTACGTGGTGGTGACTTTACCCCAAAGAACCAAGAATAATAATTTTATTGTTTTATATTTTTATTATTTTATTGTTTCCCTATCCACGTGGTGGAGACTTTACCCAAAGAACCAAGAATAATAATTTTATTGTTTTATATTTTTATTATTTTATTGTTTCCCTATCTACGTGGTGGAGACTTTACCCCAAAGAACCAAGAATAATAATTTTATTGTTTTATATTTTTATTATTTTATTGTTTCCCTATCCACGTGGTGGAGACTTTATCCCAAAGAACCAATAATACGTCGTGATTTTTGTTTTAATTTTCATTTTTTAAATTGCTTTAATTATTTTTTATTCACTTTATGTTTTAATGATCTCAGTCAGCATTATTTCGTCTTCATTATTTTTGTATTTTCATTCGCTTGTCTTTTTTTAAATTGTTATTCTTCTATCTACCAAAATAAAGCGAATGTTATCCCGAAAACCCAAGAAACTTAGAGGAGTGGGCGCTGTTGGACCCGCCCCCTCCCTCGCCCAATCAGAATCCTCGGCAAGGGGTGGAGGGGATAGGGTTCAGCTGATTGACGTCACGTCCGGCCCTAACCCCCACCCCCGTCTCCTCTGCTCCCCCCCAATCACCTCCACTCGCGCGCCCGAGACGTCACTTCCGGCCCTAACCCCACCCCCCCACCACCGCGCGCTTCCATGACGTCACGTCCGCTTACAGCCAACCCCCAGCAGTTTTCTCCGTGACGTCATCCCCCTCTTGTAATTCCACCCCCCCCACCCCCCATCGCCCCTCCCCCTAACGCCCCCACCCCCGCCGCTCTCGCCACCCGTGACGTCACAGCCCCCCCACCCACCCACCCTGTCCCCCTCGTCCATTTCCGGCCCCTCCCCCAGCCTCTCTCCTCCAAGCCCCCCGTCCACCCCATTGGTGGTGACATGGGCGTGGGTGGTGGGTGGGGGCTAGTGTGGGGGTGGGGGGGGGGCTTAGTGGGTGGGGGCTAGTGGGGGGGGTGTGGGTGGGGGGGGGCTTAGTGGGTGGGGGGCTGAGTGGGTTAAAGGATCTTGTGGGCTGGGGCGCTTTAGTGGGCGTGGTCTAGCGTGCGTATCTGGGCGTGGCCAAGTGCGAGCGTGGGCGTGGGCAAGGGGGGGGGGGGTGTGGCTAACTCAAACTCCGCGACCCTCCCTCCCCACCTCTGCTCTAAGCCCCGCCCTCTCTCACCCGGTGACTATAAAAGCTCGGTCCCTGCAGCGCCTCCGCCTTCTCTCAGTCAGCAGCAGTCCCAGTAGGAGCTCCCCTCAGAGGCGGCGGCGGTGGCGGCAAAAAAAAAATAATAATAATAAAAAAATCGCCTCAGCTTTCTTTTAATCAATAAAACAAAACTAAATTAACCATCGGCGACAGTAAGCGATCATTAGCGACGTGAGCAGAGGGCCGCTCGCGAACGGTTACGTTAAAAAAATAAAAATAAATACAAATTAATTTACCAAAAAAAAAAAAATCGTGCGGGGTTTTTGTTAAGTTGGGGCAAATTTTTTTGGTTTGTTTGTTTGTTGTTGTCGATCCGAGTGATGAAAATGAACGGGAAAGTTAACGGGGAGTTGCCTCACCGCGGCGGTGGTGAGGACGGTGGTGAGGACGGTGGTGAGGTGGAGGTGGTGATGGTTGGTAGTGAGGAGGAGGCGGCGGTGGTGGTGGACGCGACTCGGGGTGGAGTTCTCTCCCATCCGCTGCCTGAGGGGAACTTTCTCTTCACCTCGGAGTCGGTGGGAGAAGGACATCCTGGTGAGCAGGTGGTGAGGGTGAGCAGGTGGTGAGGGTGGTGAGGGTGGTGGTGAGGGTGATGGTGGTGGTGATGGTGGTGGTGAGTGTGGTGATGGTGATGGTGGTGGTGGTGGTGATGGTGGTGATGGTGGTGATGGTGATGATGGTGGTGATGGTGGTGGTGGTGATTGAGGGCAACTTTCTCTTCACCTCGGAGTCTGTGGGAGAAGGACATCCTGGTGAGCAGGTGGTGAGGGTGGTGGTGAGCAGGTGGTGAGGGTGGTGAGGGTGGTGGGTGGTGAGGGTGGTGATGGTGGTGGTGGTGATGGTGGTGATGGTGGTGGTGGTGGACGCGACTCGGGGTGGAGTTCTCTCCCATCCGCTGCCTGAGGGGAACTTTCTCTTCACCTCGGAGTCTGTGGGAGAAGGACATCCTGGTGAGCAGGTGGTGAGCAGGTGGTGAGGGTGGTGAGGGTGGTGAGGGTGGTGATGATGGTGGTGAGGGTGGTGGTGATGGTGGTGGTGATGGTGGTGGTGGTGATGGTGGTGGTGGACGCGACTCGGGGTGGAGTTCTCTCCCATCCGCTGCCTGAGGGGAACTTTCTCTTCACCTCGGAGTCTGGGAGAAGGACATCCTGGTGAGCAGGTGGTGAGCAGGTGGTGAGGGTGGTGGTGAGGGTGGTGGTGGTGGTGGTGAGGGTGATGGTGGTGGTGATGATGGTGATGATGGTGAGGGTGGTGGTGGTGATGGTGGAGATGGTGGTGGTGGTGGTGATGGTGGTGATGGTGGTGGTGGTGGTGATGGTGGTGATGGTGGTGGTGATGGTGGTGGTGAGGGTGGTGGTGATGGTGGTGGTGATGGTGATGGTAGTGATGGTGATGGTAGTGATGATGGTGATGGTGGTGATGGTGGTTGTGATGGTGATGATGGTGGTGATGATGGTGGTGATGGTGGTGGTGATGGTGGTGGTGATGGTGGTGGTGGTGATGGTGATGGTGGTGATGATGGTGGTGATGGTGATGATGGTGGTGATGATGATGGTGGTGGTGGTGATGGTGATGGTGGTGGTGATGGTGGTGGTGATGGTGGTGATGGTGGTGGTGATGGTGGTGGTGATGGTGGTGGTGGTGATGGTGGTGGTGGTGATGGTGGTGATGGTGATGGTGGTGGTGATGGTGATGGTGGTGGTGGTGATGGTGGTGGTGGTGATGGTGGTGATGGTGATGGTGGTGATGGTGGTGATGGTGGTGGTGATGGTGGTGGTGATGGTGGTGGTGATGGTGGTGGTGGTGATGGTGATGGTGGTGATGGTGGTGATGGTGGTGATGGTGGTGATGGTGGTGATGATGGTGGTGATGGTGATGGTGGTGATGGTGGTGATGGTGGTGGTGTTGATGGTAATGGTGTTGATGGTGGTGATGGTGGTGGTGGTGATGGTGATGATGGTGATGGTGGTGATGGTGGTGATGGTGATGGTGGTGATGGTGGTGGTGGTGGTGGTGGTGATGGTGGTGATGGTGGTGGTGATGGTGGTGATGGTGGTGGTGGTGATGGTGGTGATGGTGGTTGTGATGGTGATGATGGTGGTGATGATGGTGGTGATGGTGGTGGTGATGGTGGTGGTGATGGTGGTGGTGGTGATGGTGATGGTGGTGATGATGGTGGTGATGGTGGTTGTGATGGTGATGATGGTGGTGATGATGATGGTGGTGGTGGTGATGGTGATGGTGGTGATGGTGGTGATGGTGGTGATGATGGTGGTGATGGTGATGGTGGTGATGGTGGTGATGGTGGTGGTGTTGATGGTAATGGTGTTGATGGTGGTGATGGTGGTGGTGGTGATGGTGATGATGGTGATGGTGGTGATGGTGGTGATGGTGATGGTGGTGATGGTGGTGGTGGTGGTGATGGTGGTGGTGGTGATGGTGGTGGTGGTGATGGTGGTGGTGGTGATGGTGATTGTGTTGATGGTGGTGATGGTGGTGATGGTGATGGTGGTAGTGATGGTTTTGATGATGGTGGTGATGATGGTGGTGATGGTGGTGGTGATGGTGATGATGGTGGTGATGGTGATGGTGGTGATGGTGATGGTGGTGATGGTGGTGGTGTTGATGGTGATGGTGTTGATGGTGGTGATGGTGATGATGGTGATGGTGGTGGTTATGGTGATTGTGTTGATGGTGGTGATGGTGGTGATGGTGATGGTGGAGATGGTGGTAGTGATGGTTTTGATGATGGTGGTGATGATGGTGGTGATGGTGGTGGTGATGGTTGTGGTGATGGTGATGATGGTGGTAGTCATGGTTTTGATGATGGTGGTGATGATGGTGGTGGTGATGGTGATGGTGGTGGTGATGATGGTGGTGATGGTGGTGGTGATGGTGGTGATGGTGGTGGTGATGGTTGTGGTGATGGTGATGATGGTGGTAGTCATGGTTTTGATGATGGTGGTGATGATGGTGGTGGTGATGGTGATGGTGGTGGTGATGATGGTGGTGATGGTGGTGGTGATGGTGGTGGTCGTGGTAGTGGTGGTGAGGGTGATGATGGTGGTGATGGTGGTGGTGAGGGTGGTGGTGGTGGTAATGGTGGTGGTGGTGATGGTGGTGGTGATGAGGGTGGTGATGGTGGTGGTGATGGTGATGGTGGTGGTGATGGTGGTGGTGATTGAGGGCAACTTTCTCTTCACCTTGGAGTCTGTCGGAGAAGGACATCCTGGTGAGCAGGTGGTGAGGGTGAGCAGGTGGTGAGGGTGGTGAGCAGGTGGTGGTGGTGGTGAGGGTGGTGAGGGTGGTGAGGGTGGTGGGGGTGGTGAGCAGGTGGTGATGATAGTGGTGATGGTGGTGATGATAGTGGTGATGGTGGTGATGGTGGTGGTGATGGTGGTGGTAGGATGAGGTAACATTGCATCATCATGACTATAGTCTAAAATCAATAACATACTTATAGTAGTATTATACTTATAGTAGTATTATACTTATAGTAGTGTTATAGTAGTATTATACTTATAGTAGTATTATAATTATAGTAGTATTATACTTATAGTAGTGTTATACTTATAGTAGTGTTATACTTATAGTGGTGTTATACTTATAGTGGTGTTATACTTATAGTAGTGTTATACTTATAGTAGTGTTATACTTATAGTAGTGTTATACTTATAGTGGTGTTATACTTATAGTGGTGTTATACTTATAGTAGTGTTATAGTTATAGTGGTGTTATAGTGGTGTTATACTTATAGTGGTGTTATACTTATAGTGGTGTTATACTTATAGTGGTGTTATACTTATAGTGGAGTTGTATTATAGTAGTTGTATTATAGTAGTTGTATTATAGTAGTTGCATTATATTGTATAATGCTTATAGTGTATTCTAATTATACTAGTATTATAATACTATTACAATTATAGTATAATACTTTTATTATAATTGTAGTAGTGTACTGCTAATATTATAATTATAGTGTTATACTAATATTTTTATTATAGTGGTATAATGCTAATATTATATTGATAATATAATACTAATATAAAGTAGTGTAATACTTTTATTTTAATTATAGTAGTATAATACTAATATTAGAATTATAGTGTTATAATATTTTTTTAAATTATAGTAGTATAATACTAATATTAGAATTATAGTGTTATACTACTAATATTTTAATTTAAGTAGTATAATACTAATATCATAATTATAGTATAATACTTATATTTTTATTATTGTAGTATAATACTAATATTTTTATTATAGTAGTATAATACTAATTTTATAATTATAGTAGTATACAAATATTTTTATTATAGTATAATTTTATCATAGTATTATAATCCTAATATCCATTATAGTATTATAATCCTAATATCATTAGTATTATATTACTAATGTCATAGTATTATATTACTAATATAGTATTATATTACTAACATAGTATATTACTATTATCGTTATAGTATTATATTACTTTTATCATTATAGTAGTGGCATTATAATATAGTATTATTGTTAGTGGTTTTCTAATTTAACTAATAGTATTATGATTAAAGTAGTATAATACTACTATAATTCTAATAAATATAGTATAATAATTGTAGTAATTGTAATATTAGTAATATAATTATATCATAGTATTTTAATTGTAATAGTATTATGATTATTAAACGAAAAAAAATGTGGGGGCAGATATTAGGATATGCGAATAATAGGATTTTATTAATGTATTATGGTCGTATAATTGGATTTGCTGATAATAGGATGTGGATGATAGGATTTGAGTAATGTGTTAGGGTCGGATAATAGGATTTGCGGATATTAGAATCGGGGCATTGTATAGAGCTGTGTATAGGGTCTGATTATAGGATATCCGGTTAATATGATCGATAATTTGGATTGTTATTGTATAGGGTTGTGTATGGGGTCGAGTTATAGGATTTGCTGATAATAGGATTTGCTGGGGAGACAAAGGCAGCTGGGTTATAATGAATTATAATGGTGTAATAATGGGTTATAATGAATTATAATGGTGTAATAATGGGTTATAATGAATTATAATAGTGTAATAATGGGTTATAATTAATTATAATAGTGTAATAATGGGTGTAATGAATTATAATAGTGTAATAATGGGTTATGAATTATAATGGTGTAATAATGGGTTATAATGAATTATAAGCGTGTAATAATGGGTTATAATGAATTATAAGCGTGTAATAATGGGTGTAATGAATTATAAGCGTGTAATAATGGGTGTAATGAATTATAATAGTGTAATAATTCGTTATAATGAATTATAATGGTGTAATAATGGGTTATAAATTATAACGGTGTAATAATGGGTTATAATGAATTATAATGGTGTAATAATGGGTTATAATCAATTATAATGGTGTAATAATGGGTTATAATGGTTTATAATTAATTATAATGGTATGCTAAATTATGGTATAATGGGTTTAATGGTATAATGGATTATAATGGTGTAATAATGGGTTTAATGGTATAATAATGGGTTTATTGGTATATTAATGGGTTTAATGGTATAATAATGGGTTTATTGGTATATTAATGGGTTTAATGGTATAATAATGGGTTTAGTGGTATAATAATGGTATAATAATGGATTTAATGGTATAATAACGGGTTTAATGGTATAATAATGGGTTTAATGGTATAATAATGGGTTTAATGGTATATTAATGGAATAATAATGGGTTATAATGGTGTAATAATGGGTTTAATGGTATATTAATGGGTTCAATGGTATATTAATGGGTTTAATGGTATATTAATGGGTTTATTGGTATAATAATGGGTTTAATTGTATATTGATGGGTTTAATGGTATATTAATGGTATATTGATGGGTTTAATGGTATATTGATGGGTATGATGGTATAATAATGGGTTTAATGGCATATTGATGGGTTTCATGGTATATTAATGGTATAATAATGGGTTTAATGGTATATTGATGGGTTTAATGGCATATTGATGGGTTTCATGGTATTTTAATGGTATAATAATGGGTTTAATGGTATAATAATGGGTAAAATGGTATAATAATGGGTGAAATGGAATTTTGATGGTATGATAATGGGTTTAATGGTATAGTAATGGGTATAATGGTATATTAATGGGTTTAATTGTATATTAATGGGTTTAATGGTATATTGATGGGTTTAATGGTATATTGATGGGTTTAATGGTATATTGATGGGTTTAATGGTATAATAATGGGTTATAATGGTATAATAATGGGTATAATGGTATAGTAATGGGTTTAATAGTATATGAATGGTTTTAATGGTATTATAATGGTATATTAATGGGTATAATGGTATTTTAATGGTAGAATAATGGTATAATAATGGATTATAATGGTATATTGATGGGTTTAATGGTATAATGGGTAAAATGGTATAATAATGGGTTTAATAGTATATTAATGGTATAATAATGGGTTTAATGGCATATTGATTGGTTTAATGGTATATTAATGGGTTTAATGGTATATTAATGGTATAATAATGGATTTAATGGTGTATTGATGGGTTTAATGGTATGTTAATGGTATAATAATGGGTTTAATGGTATGTTAATGGTATAATAATGGGTTTAATGGTATATTAATGGGTTTAATGGTATAATAATGGGTTTATTGGTATATTAATGGGTTTAATGGTATAATGGGTTTAGTGGTATGATAATGGTATAATAATGGGTTTAATGGTATAATAATGGGTTTAATGGTATATTAATGGAATAATAATGGGTTATAATGGTGTAATAATGGGTTTAATGGTATATTAATGGGTTCAATGGTATATTAATGGGTTTAATGGTATATTAATGGGTTTATTGGTATAATAATGGGTTTAATTGTATATTTATGGGTTTAATGGTATCTTAATGGTATATTGATGGGTTTAATGGTATATTGATGGGTATAATGGTATAATAATGGGGTTAATGGCATATTGATGGGTTTCATGGTATATTAATGGTATAATAATGGGTTTAATGGTATATTGATGGGTTTAATGGCATATTGATGGGTTTCATGGTATTTTAATGGTATAATAATGGGTTTAATGGTATAATAATGGGTAAAATGGTATAATAATGGGTGTAATGGCATATTGATGGTATGATAATGGGTTTAATGGTATAGTAATGGGTATAATGGTATATTAATGGGTTTAATTGTATATTAATGGGTTTAATGGTATATTGATGGGTTTAATGGTATATTGATGGGTTTAATGGTATAATAATGGGTTATAATGGTATAATAATGGGTATAATGGTATAGTAATGGGTTTAATAGTATATGAATGGTTTTAATGGTATAATAATGGTATATTAATGGGTATAATGGTATTTTAATGGTATAATAATGGTATAATAATGGATTATAATGGTATAATAATAGATTATAATGACATATTGATGGGTTTAATGGTATAATGGGTAAAATGGTATAATAATGGGTTTAATAGTATATTAATGGTATAATAATGGGTTTAATGGCATATTGATGGGTTTAATGGTATATTAATGGGTTTAATGGTATATTAATGGTATAATAATGGATTTAATGGTGTATTGATGGGTTTAATGGTATGTTAATGGTATAATAATGGATTTAATGGTGTATTGATGGGTTTAATGGTATGTTAATGGTATAATAATGGGTTTAATGGTATGTTAATGGTATAATAATGGGTTTAATGGTATATTAATGGGTTTAATGGTATAATAATGGGTTTAATGGTATATTAATGGTATAATAATGGGTTTAATGGTATATTAATGGGTTTAATGGCATATTAATGGTATAATAATGGGTTTAATGGTATATTGATGGGTTTAATGGCATATTGATGGGTTTCATGGTATTTTAATGGTATAATAATGGGTTTAATGGTATAATAATGGGTAAAATGGTATAATAATGGGTGAAATGGAATTTTGATGGTATGATAATGGGTTTAATGGTATAGTAATGGGTATAATGGTATATTAATGGGTTTAATTGTATATTAATGGGTTTAATGGTATATTGATGGGTTTAATGGTATATTGATGGGTTTAATGGTATATTAATGGGTTTAATGGTATATTAATGGTATAATAATGGATTTAATGGTGTATTGATGGGTTTAATGGTATGTTAATGGTATAATAATGGGTTTAATGGTATGTTAATGGTATAATAATGGGTTTAATGGTATATTAATGGGTTTAATGGTGTAATAATGGGTTTATTGGTATATTAATGGGTTTAATGGTATAATGGGTTTAGTGGTATAATAATGGTATAATAATGGATTTAATGGTATAATAATGGGTTTAATGGTATAATAATGGGTTTAATGGTATATTAATGGAATAATAATGGGTTATAATGGTGTAATAATGGGTTTAATGGTATATTAATGGGTTCAATGGTATATTAATGGGTTTAATGGTATATTAATGGTATATTAATGGGTTTATTGGTATAATAATGTGTTTAATTGTATATTTATGGGTTTAATGGTATATTAATGGTATATTGATGGGTTTAATGGTATATTGATGGGTATAATGGTATAATAATGGGTTTAATGGCATATTGATGGGTTTCATGGTATATTAATGGTATAATAATGGGTTTAATGGTATATTGATGGGTTTAATGGCATATTGATGGGTTTCATGGTATTTTAATGGTATAATAATGGGTTTAATGGTATAATAATGGGTAAAATGGTATAATAATGGGTGTAATGGCATATTGATGGTATGATAATGGGTTTAATGGTATAGTAATGGGTATAATGGTATATTAATGGGTTTAATAGTATATGAATGGTTTTAATGGTATAGTAATGGTATAATAATGGGTTTAATAGTATTTTAATGGTATAATAATGGGTTTAATGGCATATTGATGGGTTTAATGGTATATTTATGGGTTTAATGGTATATTAATGGTATAATAATGGATTTAATGGTGTATTGATGGGTTTAATGGTATGTTAATGGTATAATAATGGGTTTAGTGGTATGTTAATGGTATAAAAATGGGTTTAATGGTATATTAATGGGTTTAATGGTATAATAATGGGTTTAATGGTATATTAATGGTGTAATAATGGGTTTAATGGTATATTAATGGGTTTAATGGCATATTAATGGTATAATAATGGGTTTAATGGTATATTGATGGGTTTAATGGTATGTTAATGGTATAATAATGGGTTTAATGGTATATTAGTGGTATAATGGGTTTAATGGTATAATAATGGGTTTAATGGTATGATAAGGGTTTAATGGTATAATAATGGGTTTAATGGTATAATAATGGGTTTAATGGTATATTAATGGTATAATAATGGGTTTAATGGTATAATAATGGGTTTTAATGATATACTAATGAATTGTAATGGAATACAAATGAATTATAATGGCATTTCAATGACTTATAATGAAATAACAATGAATTGTAATGGTATAACAATGAATGATGGTATAATAATGAATTATAATAGTATATTAATGGGTTATACTAGTGTAATGATGGGTTATAATTATATAATAATGAATTATAATGGTATATTGATGGGTTTAATGGTATTATAATGGTATATCAATGGGTTTATTGGTATAATAATGGGGTATGGTGTAATGCAGTGTAGTGTGTATGTACATGTTCTGTGTATATCGTGAGTAGTGTGTGTGTGTGTGTATAATCTTCTGGTCCAACACCAGTGGAGAGACTAAGGGGCTCTAAGAAAAGCCGTCTCTGGTGTGGACCAATCAAATTCAAGGACGGTGCCGATATTATCATCAGAGCTGTCTGTTTTTGTTTGCATTTGGACTGCTTGTGTTGTGGTTATTGCAAAACACGATGCCTTGAATAAAGGTGTCAGTTTTTGTGTTGCCAGTTAAAAGGGTAAAACCTATTTCTATATCTTGTTACTGGCAAAGGTCTCATAATGTTAATGCTCACCCCGAGCCCTCAATAACTCTGATAGTGGCGCTGTTGTTTGAGTTGTGTGACGCCTTTTGGCGTCTTCTGGTCCAACACCAGTGGAGAGACTAAAGGGCTCTAAGAAAAGCCGTCTCTGGTGTGGACCAATCAAATTCAAGGACAGTGCCGATATTATTATCATCAGAGCTGTCTGTTTTTGTTTGCATTTGGACTGCTTGTGTTGTGGTTATTGCAAAACACGATGCCTTGAATAAAGGTGTCAGTTTTTTATAGCCAGTTAAAAGGGGTTAAAAACCTCTTCCTATATCTTGTTACTGGCAAAGGAGGTCTCATAATGCAACCACACACTGGAGAGAAAATAGTGCCCGGGAAAGCGTAAGGACTCCACAGTTTGTACTGGGGAGAGTCATGCTGGGTGATTGATGGGGGTGAGTGGCGCTGTATTCTTCCTGAAGTCCACAACCAATCTCGACTTGTCTTTAGAGCGATTTAGCTTCCGAGCTGTTGTGGCTACACCAGGTCAACCAAGTTTGTGAGCTTTCCCGCCCATAGTCAGACTCATCATCCACCACCACCAGAGGAAAGCTTTGAATCAAAATTCATCTCAACTTGAGAGCGTTTAGCTCCAAGTTCTCGCTATACCAGGTCACCAAGTTTATGAGCTTTCTACCCATAGTCAGACTCATCCACCACCAGAGGAAAGTTTTGAATCAAAATTCATCTCAACTTGAGAGCAATTTAGCTCCCAAGTTGTTGTGGCTACACCAGGTCAACCAAGTTTGTGAGCTTTCCTGCCCATAGTCGGACTCATCCACCACCAGAGGTTAAAGAGTTATATCAAAATTCATTTCAACTTGAGAGCATTTAGCTCCAAGTAGTTCTGGCTACACCAGGTCACTAAGTTTGTGAGCTTTCTACCCATAGTCAGACTCATCATCCACCACCAGAGGGGAACTTTAAATCAAAATTCATCTCAACTTGAGATCATTTAGCTCCAAGCTGTTGTGGCTACAGCAGGTCACCAAGTTTGTGAGCTTCCTGCCCATAGTCGGACTCATCCACCACCACCACCAGAGGAAAGTTTTAAATCAAAATTCATCTCAACTTGAGAGCAATTCAGCTCCAAGGAGTTCTCGCTACACCAGGTCACCAAGTTTGTGAGCTTCCCGCCCATAGTCAGACTCATCATCCACCACCACCAGAGGGGAAAGCTTTGAATCAAAATTCATCTCAACTTGAGAGCGTTTAGCTCCAAGTTCTCGCTATACCAGGTCAACCAAGTTTGTGAGCTTTCTACCCATAGACTCATCATCCACCACCAGAGGAAAGCGTTAAATCAAAATTCATCTCAACTTGAGAGCATTTAGCTCCAAGCTGTTGTGGCTACACCAGGTCAACCAAGTTTGTGAGCTTCCCGCCCATAGTCAGACTCATCGTCCACCACCACCACCAGAGGGGAACTTTAAATCAAAATTCATCTCAACTTGAGATCATTTAGCTCCAAGCTGTTGTGGCTACAGCAGGTCACCAAGTTTGTGAGCTTCCTGCCCATAGTCGGACTCATCCACCACCACCAGAGGAAAGTTTTAAATCAAAATTCATCTCAACTTGAGAGCAATTCAGCTCCAAGGAGTTCTCGCTACACCAGGTCACCAAGTTTGTGAGCTTCCCGCCCATAGTCAGACTCATCCACCACCACCAGAGGGGAAAGCTTTGAATCAAAATTCATCTCAACTTGTCTTTAGAGCGATTTAGCTTCCGAGTTGTTGTGGCTACACCAGGTCAACCAAGTTTGTGAGCTTTCTACCTATAGACTCATCATCCACCACCAGAGGGGAAAGCTTTGAATCAAAATTCATCTCAACTTGAGATCATTTAGCTCCAAGTTCCTGCTGCACCAGGTCACCAAGTTTGTGAGCTTCCCGCCCATAGTCAGACTCATCATCCACCACTAGAGGGGAAAGTTTTGAATCAACATTCATCTCAACTTGAGAGCAATTTAGCTCCCAAGTTGTTGTGGCTACACCAGGTCAACCAAGTTTGTGAGCTTCCCGCCCATAGTCAGACTCATCCACCACCACCACCAGAGGAAAGTTTTAAATCAAAATTCATCTCAACTTGAGATCATTTAGCTTCCAAGTTCTCGCTACACCAGGTCACCAAGTTTGTGAGCTTTCCCGCCCATAGTCAGACTCATCCACCACCAGGGGAAAGTTTTAAATCAAAATTCATCTCAACTTGAGATCATTTAGCTCCAAGTTCTCGCTACACCAGGTCACTAAGTTTGTGAGCTTCCCGCCCATAGTCAGACTCATCCTCACCACCAGGGGAAAGCTTTGAATCAAAATTCATCTCAACTTGAGAGCAATTCAGCTCCCAAGCTGTCATGGCTACACCATGTCACCAAGTTTGTGAGCTTCCTGCCCATAGTCAGACTCATCCACCACCACCAGAGGAAAGTTTTAAATCAAAATTCATCTCAACTTGTCTTTAGAGCATTTAGCTCCCAAGTTCTCGCTATACCAGGTCACCAAGTTTGTGAGCTTTCTACCCATAGACTCATCATCCACCACCAGAGGAAAGTTTTAAATCAAAATTCATCTCAACTTGTCTTTAGAGCAATTCAGCTCCCAAGTTGTTGTGGCTACACCAGGTCAACCAAGTTTGTGAGCTTCCCGCCCATAGTCAGACTCATCCACCACCACCAGGGGAAAGTTTTAAATCAAAATTCATCTCAACTTGAGAGCAATTCAGCTCCCAAGTTGTTGTGGCTACACCAGGTCACCAAGTTTGTGAGCTTCCCGCCCATAGTCAGACTCATCCACCACCACCAGGGGAAAGTTTTAAATCAAAATTCATCTCAACTTGAGAGCAATTCAGCTCCCAAGTTGTTGTGGCTACACCAGGTCACCAAGTTTGTGAGCTTCCCGCCCATAGTCAGACTCATCCACCACCACCAGGGGAAAGTTTTAAATCAAAATTCATCTCAACTTGAGAGCAATTCAGCTCCCAAGTTGTTGTGGCTACACCAGGTCAACCAAGTTTGTGAGTTTTCTACCCATAGACTCATCAACCACCACCACCAGAGGGGAACTTTAAATCAAAATTCATCTCAACTTGAGAGCAATTCAGCTCCCACGCTGTCGTGGCTACACCGGGTGAACCAATTGTCACCTTCCCGCCCATCCGCCACCAGAGATCCGGAGCCCAATGAGGAGGGCGGTGCCGTCGGCAAACTTCAAGGGGTGCCTCTGCGGATGTGTATGCTTTAACTTTTAACATAGCCATTTCTGTGACCAGTCACAAGCTAATCACTCAGCTATTTCAATGCTAAAATTCTCCTGTTTGATTTGTACTAGGTGCCTCTGCGGATGTGTATGCTTTAACTTTTAACATAGCCATTTCTGTGACCAGTCACAAGCTAATCACTCAGCCATTTCAATGCTAAATTCTATGCTAATTCCTTTATCAAGGGGTGCCTCTGCAGATGTGTATACTTTGACTTTTAACATAGCCATTTCTGTGACCAGTCACAAGCTAATCACTCAGCCATTTCAATGCTAAATTCTATGCTAATTCCTTTATCAAGGGGTGCCTCTGCAGATGTGTATACTTTGACTTTTAACATAGCCATTTCTGTGACCAGCCACAAGCTAATCGCTCAGCTATTTCAATGCTAAATTCTCCTGTTTGATTTATACTAGGTGCCTCTGTGGATGTGTAGGCTTTGACTTTAACATTGCCATTTCTGTGACCAGTCACAAGCTAATCACTCAGCTATTTCAATGCTAAATTCTCCTGTTTGATTTGTACTAGGTGCCTCTGTGGATGTGTATGCTTTAACTTTAACATAGCCATTTCTGTGACCAGTCACAAGCTAATCACTCAGCTATTTCAATGCTAAATTCTATGCTAATTCCTTTATCAAGGGGTGCCTCTGCGGATGTGTATACTTTAACTTTTAACATAGCCATTTCTGTGACCAGTCACAAGCTAATCACTCAGCCATTTCAATGCTAAATTCTATGCTAATTCCTTTATCAAGGGGTGCCTCTGCAGATGTGTATACTTTGACTTTTAACATAGCCATTTCTGTGACCAGCCACAAGCTAATCGCTCAGCTATTTCAATGCTAAATTCTCCTGTTTGATTTATACTAGGTGCCTCTGTGGATGTGTAGGCTTTGACTTTAACATTGCCATTTCTGTGACCAGTCACAAGCTAATCACTCAGCTATTTCAATGCTAAATTCTCCTGTTTGATTTGTACTAGGTGCCTCTGTGGATGTGTATGCTTTAACTTTAACATAGCCATTTCTGTGACCAGTCACAAGCTAATCACTCAGCTATTTCAATGCTAAATTCTATGCTAATTCCTTTATCAAGGGGTGCCTCTGCGGATGTGTATACTTTAACTTTTAACATAGCTATTTCTGTGACCAGTCAAAAGCTAATCACTCAGCCATTTCAATGCTAAATTCTATGCTAATTCCTTTATCAAGGGGTGCCTCTGCAGATGTGTATACTTTGACTTTTAACATAGCCATTTCTGTGACTAGTCACAAGCTAATCGCTCAGCTATTTCAATGCTAAATTCTCCTGTTTGATTTATACTAGGTGCCTCTGTGGATGTGTAGGCTTTGACTTTAACATTGCCATTTCTGTGACCAGTCACAAGCTAATCACTCAGCTATTTCAATGCTAAATTCTCCTGTTTGATTTGTACTAGGTGCCTCTGTGGATGTGTATGCTTTAACTTTAACATAGCCATTTCTGTGACCAGTCACAAGCTAATCACTCAGCTATTTCAATGCTAAAATTCTCCTGTTTGATTTGTACTAGGTGCCTCTGTGGATGTGTAGGCTTTGACTTCAACATAGCTATTTCTGTGACCAGTCACAAGCTAATCACTCAGCTATTTCAATGCTAAATTATCCTGTTTGATTTGTACTAGGTGCCTCTGTGGATGTGTATGCTTTAACTTTAACATAGCCATTTCTGTGACCAGTCACAAGCTAATCACTCAGCTATTTCAATGCTAAATTCTCCTGTTTGATTTGTACTAGGTGCCTCTGTGGATGTGTAGGCTTTAACTTTAACATAGCTATTTCTGTGACCAGTCACAAGCTAATCACTCAGCTATTTCAATGCTAAAATTCTCCTGTTTGATTTGTACTAGGTGCCTCTGCGGATGTGTATGCTTTAACTTTTAACATAGCCATTTCTGTGACCAGTCACAAGCTAATCACTCAGCCATTTCAATGCTAAAATCTCCTGTTTGATTTCTACTAGGTGCCTCTGTGGATGTGTAGGCTTTAACTTTTAACATAACTATTTCTGTGACCAGTCACAAGCTAATCGCTCAGCTATTTCAATGCTAAATTCTCCTGTTTGATTTGTATTAGGTGCCTCTGTGGATGTGTAGGCTTTGACTTTAACATAGCCATTTCTGTGACCAGTCACAATCTAATCACTCAGCTATTTCAATGCTAAATTCTCCTGTTTGATTTGTACTAGGTGCCTCTGCGGATGTGTATGCTTTAACTTTTAACATAGCCATTTCTGTGACCAGTCACAAGCTAATCGCTCAGCCATTTCAATGCTAAATTCTCCTGTTTGATTTGTACTAGGTGCCTCTGTGGATGTGTAGGCTTTGACTTCAACATAGCCATTTCTGTGACCAGTCACAAGCTAATCACTCAGCCATTTCAATGCTAAATTCTCCTGTTTGATTTGTACTAGGTGCCTCTGTGGATGTGTATGCTTTGACTTTAACATAGCCATTTCTGTGACCATTCACAAGCTAATCACTCAGCTATTTCAATGCTAAATTCTATGCTAATTCCTTTGTCAAGGGGTGCCTCTGCGGATGTGTATACTTTAACTTAGCTATATCAATGAGCTATTTCAATGCTAAATTCTACGCTAATTCCTTTGTCAAGGGGTGCCTCTGCGGATGTGTATACTTTAACTTAGCTATTTCAATGAGCCATTTCAATGCTAAATTCTATGCTAATTCCTTTGTCAAGGGATTCCTCTGCGGATGTGCACACTTTAACTTAGCTATTTCAATGAGCCATTTCAATGCTAAATTCTATGCTAATTCCTTTGTCAAGGGATTCCTCTGCGGATGTGCACACTTTAACTTAGCTATTTCAATGAGCCATTTCAATGCTAAATTCTATGCTAATTCCTTTGTCAAGGGATTCCTCTGCGGATGTGCACACTTTAACTTAGCTATTTCAATGAGCCATTTCAATGCTAAATTCTATGCTAATTCCTTTGTCAAGGCGCTTTGTTCCTCTCACACAGCTTAAAGGTCGTGGTCTGAACGTGGCTCTTCCACTCCAGCGCTGTCCCTCCAGACCAGTCTCGTCCCCTTCACCTGATGAAGGCCGCTTGTGTTGTGGCTGAAACGTCGTGAGAATATTAATATTGTCGTGTTATTTTATTTTATCAATTTATTATTTCATTCTCATTCTACGTGGTGGTGGTGGTGGTGGTGATGATGGTGGTAGTGGTGGTGGTGGTGGCGGTGGTGATGGTGGTGGTGGTGATGGTGGTGGTGATGGTGGTGGTGGTAATGGTGGTGATGGTGGTGATGATGGTGGTGGTGGTGATGGTGATGGTGGTGATGGTGGTGATGGTGATGGTGGTGGAGGTGGTGGTGATGGTGGTGGTGGTGGTGATGATGGTGGTGATGGTGGTGGCGGTGATGGTGGTGATGGTGGTGATGGTGATGGTGGTGATGGTGGTGATGGTGGTGATGGTGGTGGTGATGGTGGTGATGGTGATGGTGGTGATGGTGGTGATGGTGGTGGTGGTGATGGTGGTGATGGTGGTGGTGGTGATGGTGGTGGTGGTGATGGTGGTGGCGGTGATGGTGGTGGCGGTGATGGTGGTGATGGTGGTGATGGTGATGGTGGTGATGGTGAGTGATGGTGGTAATGGTGGTAATGGTGGTGATGGTGGTGATGGTGATGGTGGTGATGGTGGTGATGGTGGTGATGGTGGTGATGATGGTGGTGATGGTGATGGTGGTGATGATGGTGGTGATGGTGGTGGTGGTGGTGATGGTGGTGGTGGTGATGGTGGTGGTGGTGGTGATGGTGGTAATGGTGGTGATGATGGTGATGATGGTGATGATGGTGGTGATGGTGGTGATGGTGGTAATGGTGGTGATGGTGGTGATGGTGATGGTGGTGGTGATGGTGATGGTGGTAATGGTGGTGGTGATGGTGGTGGTGATGATGATGCAGGTGGTGGTGATGGTGGTGATGGTGGTGATGGTGGTGGTGATGGTGGTGGTGATGGTGGTGGTGGTGGTAGCGGCGGCTAGACCCAAGCAAGCAACGACAAACCTTCCGGAGTGTTTTGACGGGTGGGCCGATTAGTAGGCGGCAGCCTAGTGTAGTGGTTAGCGCTACGCTGCGCTATGAACCTGGCGACCCGGGTTCGATTCCCGCTCACGGCCAACACCAGTGACGATTATCTGAACCGGTCCCGGGCCTCCCCTAGGTCGACTCAGCCTCAAATGAGTAACCTGGTGCGGTGTGTAAACATCGCCACTGGGGAGACAAAGGCGGTCGGGCGTGGTGCTGGCCACCCACCCCCTCGTGTACCGTTCCGGCCTTCATAGGTGCTCGCTAACAGCACTTGCCCCTACAGTCTGTTACAGGCTATATGGGGGATCTTTGCCTTTGTAGTGTAGTGTGTAACTAGTGTGTGTGTGTGTAGTGTTTAACGTGTATGTGTAGTGTGTGTGGTGTAGTGTGTAGTGTATTTAACGTGTATATATAGTGTGTAGTGTTTAACGTGTATATAGTGTGTGTAGTGTAGTGTGTGTTTAACGTGTATATAGAGTGTGTGTAGTGTGTGGTGGTGTGTGTAGTGTGTAGTGTTTAACGTGTATATAGTGTGTAGTGTAGTGTGTGTTTAACGTGTATATAGAGTGTGTGTAGTGTAGTGTGTGTGTAGTGTGTATTTAACGTGTATTTATAGTGTAGTGTAGTGTTTGTTTAACGTGTATATAGTGTGTGTGTAGTGTGTGTTTAACGTGTATATAGTGTGTGTAGTGTAGTGTGTGTAGTGTGTGGTGTAGTGTTTAACGTGTATATAGTGTGTGTAGTGTAGTGTGTGGTGTAGTGTGTGTGTAGTGTGTGTAGTGTTTAACGTGTATATATAATGTGTAGTGTGTGTGTAGTAGTGTGTGTGGTGTAGTGTGTAGTGTGTTTAACGTGTATATATAGTGTGTGTGTGTAGTGTGTGTGTGGTGTAGTGTATTTAACGTGTATATAGTGTGTAGTGTAGTGTGTGTAGTGTGTAGTGGTGTGTGTGTGTGGTGTAGTGTGTGTAGTGTTTAACGTATATATAGTGTGTAGTGTGTGTGTAGTAGTGTGTGTGGTGTAGTGTGTAGTGTGTGTTTAACGTGTATATAGTGTGTGTAGTGTAGTGTGTGTAACGTGTATATAGAGTGTGTGTAGTGTGTGTGTGTATTTAACATGTAGGCAGTGTGTGTAGTGTGTGTGTAGTGTAGTGTGTGTTTAACGTGTATATATAGTGTGTGTGTAGTGTGTAATGTATGTGTAACTAGTGTGTGTGTAACTAGTGTGTGTGTAGTGTGTAATGTATGTGTAACTAGTGTGTGTGTAACTAGTGTGTGTGTGTAGTGTGTGTAATGTATGTGTAGTGTGTGTAGTGTGTGTGTGTAGTGTGTGTAGTGTATGTGTAACTAGTGTGTGTGTGTAACGTGTGTATATGGTGTGTAGTGTGTGTAATGTATGTGTAACTAGTGTGTGTGTAACGTGTGTGTGTAATGTATGTGTAACTAGTGTATATATAGTGTGTGTGTATGCAGTGTGTGTGTATATATGGTAGTGTTGGTACGCTAGCTATCTTGAGGCAGTAATTATAGTCACTGTGTATCACTGTGCCCGTGTCTCTGAGCGTGTCATATTTATAGGTCTGCTAAGCCTAAAATAAGTTCCTGGTAGTGGTTTAAATATCAGGATTCCTACAGCCTGCTAGAGGCTACCTGGGGTTAGTTCTGTAGTTACGTAAAAGCACTTGCCCCTGCAGCCCTGCTAGAGGCTACCTGGGGTAGCTTTGTCTGTAGCTGTGTTGATGTAACAGCACTTGCCCCTGCAGCCCTGTTAGAGGCTACCTGGGGTAGCTTTGTCTGTAGCTGTGTTGATGTAACAGCACTTGCCCCTACAGCCCTGCTAGAGGCTACCAGGGGTAACTTTGTCTGTAGCTGTGTTGATGTAACAGCACTTGCCCCTACAGCCCTGCTAGAGGCTACCTGCGGTGGCTTTGTCTGTAGCTGTGTAACAGCACTTGCCCCTGCAGCCCTGCTGGAGGCTACCTGGGGTAGCTTTGTCTGTGTCTTTGTAACAGCACTTGCCCCTACAGCCCTGCTAGAGGCTACCTGGGGGTAGCTTTGTCTGTAGCTGTGTTGATGTAAAAGCACTTGCCCCTACAACCAGCTAGAGGCTACCTGGGGGTAGCTTTGTCTGTAGCTTTGTCTGTAGCTGTGTAACAGCACTTGCCCCTGCAGCCCTGCTAGAGGCTACCTGGGGGTAGCTTTGTCTATAGCTGTGTTGATGTAACCAGCACTTGCCCCTACAGCCCTGCTAGAGGCTACCTTGGGGTAGCTTTGTCTATAGCTGTGTAACAGCACTTGCCCCTACAGCCCTGCTAGAGGCTACCTGCGGTGGCTTTGTCTGTGTCTTTGTAACAGCACTTGCCCCTACAGCCCTGCTGGAGGCTACCTGGGGTAGCTTTGTCTGTAGCTGTGTTGATGTAACAGCACTTGCCCCTACAGCCCTGCTAGAGGCTACCAGGGGTAACTTTGTCTGTAGCTGTGTTGATGTAACAGCACTTGCCCCTACAGCCCTGCTAGAGGCTACCAGGGGTAACTTTGTCTGTAGCTGTGTCTGTGTAACAGCACTTGCCCCTACAACCAGCTAGAGGCTACCTGGGGGTGGCTTTGTCTGTAGCTGTGTTGATGTAACCAGCACTTGCCCCTACAGCCCTGCTAGAGGCTACCTGGGGGTGGCTTTGTCTCTAGCTGTGTAACAGCACTTGCCCCTACAGCCCGGCTAGAGGCTACCTGGGGGTAGCTTTGTCTGTAGCTGTGTTGATGTAACCAGCACTTGCCCCTGCAGCCCTGCTAGAGGCTACCTGGGGGTAGCTTTGTCTGTAGCTGTGTTGATGTAACAGCACTTGCCCCTACAACCAGTTAGAGGCTACCTGGGGGTAGCTTTGTCTGTGTCTGTGTAACTGCACTTGTCCCTACAACCAGCTAGAGGCTACCTGGGGGTGGCTTTGTCTGTAGCTGTGTTGATGTAACCAGCACTTGCCCCTACAGCCCTGCTAGAGGCTACCTGGGGGTGGCTTTGTCTCTAGCTGTGTAACAGCACTTGCCCCTACAGCCCTGCTAGAGGCTACCTGTGGGTAGCTTTGTCTGTAGCTGTGTTGATGTAACCAGCACTTGCCCCTACAACCAGCTAGAGGCTACCTGGGGGTAGCTTTGTCTGTAGCTGTGTTGATGTAACAGCACTTGCCCCTCAGCCCTGCTAGAGGCTACCTGGGGGTAGCTTTGTCTGTAGCTGTGTTGATGTAACAGCACTTGCCCCTACAGCCCGGCTAGAGGCTACCTGGGGGTAGCTTTGTCTGTAGCTGTGTTGATGTAACAGCACTTGCCCCTACAGCCCTGCTAGAGGCTACCTGGGGGTAGCTTTGTCTGTAGCTGTGTTGATGTAACCAGCATTGGTTGCATCGCGGTAGCAGTTTGCATCACAATGAACTTCACTCACTCCCTCTAGCGCGATTATTTTAATTTGTTTATAAATTCATATCGAAATCACCTCCTGTGCTTTTACTGCTGGTAGCAGTAAAAGTTGTTAATAAGTCAAAGTCTCTGTCTGTCTATCTGTCTCTGTCTGTCTATCTGTGTCTGTCTCTGTCTCTCTGTCTGTCTCTCTGTCTCTATCTGTCTGTCTATCTGTCTCTGTCTGTCTCTATCTGTGTCTCTGTCTCTATCTGTCTGTCTATCTGTCTCTGTCTGTCTCTCTGTCTCTCTCTGTCTGTCTGTCTCTGTCTATCTCTATCTGTGTCTCTGTCTCTATCTGTCTGTCTCTCTCTCTCTCTGTCTGTCTCTCTCTCTCTCTCTGTGTCTCTCTGTCTCTCTCTGTCTCTCTGTCTGTCTGTCTCTATCTGTCTGTCTATCTGTCTCTGTCTGTCTCTCTGTCTGTCTCTGTCTGTCTGTCTCTCACTCTGTCTCTGTCTATCTGTCTCTCTCTATCTGTCTCTCTATCTCTGTCTCTCACTCTGTCTCTGTCTATCTGTCTCTCTCTATCTGTCTCTCACTCTGTCTCTCTCTATCTGTCTCTCTATCTCTGTCTCTCACTCTGTCTCTGTCTGTCTCTCTGTCTCTATATCTGTCTGTCTCTGTCTGTCTCTCTCTCTCTGTCTATCTGTCTATCTGTCTGTCTCTCTCTGTGTCTCTGTCTCTATATCTGTCTCTCTCTATCTGTCTCTGTCTGTCTCTCTCTGTGTCTCTGTCTCTATATCTGTCTCTCTATCTGTCTCTGTCTGTCTCTCTCTGTGTCTCTGTCTCTATATCTGTCTCTCTCTGTCTCTATATCTGTCTGTCTGTCTCTGTCTGTCTATCTGTCTCTGTCTGTCTCTGTCTGTCTATCTGTCTCTGTCTGTCTGTCTGTGTCTGTCTCTGTCTGTCTCTGTCTGTCTGTGTCTGTCTCTATCTGTCTATCTATGTCTCTATCTGTCTATCTATGTCTCTCTATCTCTCTCTATCTGTCTCTGTCTATCTGTCTCTCTGTCTATCTCTCTGTCTCTCTCTGTCTCTCTCTGTCTATCTGTCTCTATCTGTGTCTCTCTCTGTCTCTCTCTGTGTCTATCTCTGTCTGTCTCTATCTCTCTCTATCTGTCTCTATCTGTCTGTCTATCTCTCTATCTCTCTCTGTCTCTCTATCTCTCTATGTATCTCTCTCTATCTGTCTCTCTATCTCTCTGTGTATCTCTATCTGTCTCTCTATCTCTCTGTGTATCTCTGTGTATCTCTCTGTATCTCTCTCTATCTGTCTCTATCTGTCTGTCTATCTCTCTATCTCTCTCTGTCTCTCTATCTCTCTATGTATCTCTCTCTATCTGTCTCTCTATCTGTCTCTCTATCTGTCTGTCTATCTCTCTATCTCTATCTGTCTCTCTATCTGTCTCTATCTATCTATCTGTCTATCTCCCTATCTCTCTCTCCGTGTATCTCTATGTATCACTGTGTCTATCTCTGTCTCTCTCTGTCTCTCTATCTGTCTATCTCTATCTGTCTCTCTCTATCTGTCTCTCTCTATCTGTCTCTCTCTATCTGTCTCTATGTATCTCTCTGTCTCTCTCTCTATTTGTCTATCTCTATCTGTCTCTATCTGTCTCTATCTGTCTCTCTATCTGTCTCTCTATCTGTCTCTCTATCTGTCTCTATCTGTCTCTCTATCTGTCTCTATCTGTCTCTCTATCTGTCTCTCTCTCTGTCTCTCTATCTGTCTCTCTATCTGTCTCTCTATCTGTCTCTCTATCTGTCTCTCTATCTGTCTCTCTCTATCTGTCTCTCTCTCTCTATCTGTCTCTGTCTCTCTCTCTATCTGTCTCTGTCTCTCTATCTGTCTCTCTATCTGTCTCTCTATCTGTCTCTCTATCTGTCTCTCTCTCTGTCTCTCTCTGTCTCTATCTGTCTCTCTATCTGTCTCTCTATCTGTCTCTCTATCTGTCTCTCTATCTGTCTCTCTCTCTGTCTCTCTCTGTCTCTATCTGTCTCTCTATCTGTCTCTCTATCTGTCTCTATCTATCTCTCTGTCTCTCTATCTGTCTCTCTATCTGTCTCTCTCTCTGTCTCTCTCTGTCTCTATCTGTCTCTCTATCTGTCTCTCTATCTGTCTCTATCTATCTCTCTGTCTCTCTCCCTCTCTATCTATCTCTATCTGTCTCTCTCTCTGTATCTCTCTCTGTCTCTCTGTCTCTGTCTCTCTGTCTCTATCTGTCTCTCTATCTGTCTCTATCTATCTATCTGTCTCTCTATCTGTCTCTCTATCTGTCTCTCTATCTGTCTCTCTATCTGTCTCTCTATCTGTCTCTCTATCTGTCTCTCTATCTCTCTATCTGTCTCTCTATCTGTCTCTCTATCTGTCTCTCTATCTGTCTCTCTATCTGTCTCTCTATCTGTCTCTCTATCTGTCTCTCTATCTCTCTATCTGTCTCTCTATCTGTCTCTCTATCTGTCTCTCTATCTGTCTCTGTCTCTCTCTCTGTCTCTGTCTCTCTATCTGTCTCTCTATCTGTCTCTCTATCTGTCTCTCTATCTGTCTCTCTATCTGTCTCTCTATCTGTCTCTCTATCTGTCTCTCTATCTGTCTCTCTATCTCTCTATCTGTCTCTCTATCTGTCTCTCTATCTGTCTCTCTATCTGTCTCTGTCTCTCTGTCTCTCTATCTGTCTCTCTCTCTGTCTCTCTCTCTCTCCGTGTATCTCTGTCTCTCTATCTGTCTCTCTATCTGTCTCTCTATCTGTCTCTCTATCTGTCTCTCTATCTGTCTCTCTATCTGTCTCTCTATCTGTCTCTCTATCTGTCTCTGTCTCTCTCTCTGTCTCTGTCTCTCTATCTGTCTCTTTATGTATCTCTCTGTCTCTCTCTCTATCTGTCTCTTTATGTCTCTCTCTGTCTCTCTCTGTCTCTCTCTCTATCTGTCTATCTCTATCTGTCTCTCTATGTATCTCTCTGTCTCTCTATCTGTCTCTCTATCTGTCTCTCTATCTGTCTCTCTATCTGTCTATCTCTATCTGTCTCTTTATGTCTCTCTCTGTCTCTCTCTCTATCTGTCTCTCTATCTGTCTCTCTATCTGTCTCTCTCTCTGTCTCTCTCTCTGTCTCTCTCTCTGTCTATCTCTCTATCTGTCTATCTCTATCTGTCTCTCTATGTATCTCTCTATCTCTCTATCTGTCTCTATCTGTCTCTCTATCTGTCTCCCTGTCTCTCTCTCTCTCTCCGTGTCTCTCTCTGTGTCTCTGTGTGTGTCTCTCACTGTGTCTCTCTCTGTCTCTCTGTGTGTGTCTCTCTGTCTCTCTATCTGTCTCTCTCTCTGTGTGTCTCTCTGTGTGTGTCTCTCTGTCTCTCTGTGTGTGTCTCTCTGTGTGTCTCTCTCTCTATCTGTCTATCTCTATCTGTCTCTTTATGTATCACTGTGTCTATCTCTCTGTGTGTCTCTGTCTCTCTGTGTGTGTCTCTCTGTCTCTCTATCTGTCTCTCTGTGTGTGTCTCTCTGTCTCTCTATCTGTCTCTCTCTCTGTGTGTCTCTCTGTGTGTGTCTCTCTGTCTCTCTGTGTGTGTCTCTCTGTGTGTCTCTCTCTCTATCTGTCTATCTCTATCTGTCTCTTTATGTATCACTGTGTCTGTCTCTCTGTGTGTCTCTGTCTCTCTGTGTGTGTCTCTCTGTCTCTCTATCTGTCTCTCTGTGTGTGTCTCTCTGTCTCTCTATCTGTCTCTCTGTGTGTGTGTCTCTCACTGTGTCTCTATCTGTCTCTCTGTGTGTGTCTCTCTGTGTGTCTCTCTGTCTCTCTGTGTGTCTCTCTGTGTGTGTCTCTCTGTCTCTCTATCTGTCTCTCTGTGTGTGTCTCTCTGTCTCTCTATCTGTCTCTCTCTCTGTGTGTCTCTCTGTGTGTGTCTCTCTGTCTCTCTGTGTGTGTCTCTCTGTGTGTCTCTCTCTCTCTATCTGTCTATCTCTATCTGTCTCTTTATGTATCACTGTGTCTGTCTCTCTGTGTGTCTCTCTGTCTCTCTGTGTGTCTCTCTGTCTCTCTATCTGTCTCTCTGTGTGTGTCTCTCTGTCTCTCTATCTGTCTCTCTCTCTGTGTGTCTCTCTGTGTGTGTCTCTCTGTCTCTCTGTGTGTGTCTCTCTGTGTGTCTCTCTCTCTCTATCTGTCTATCTCTATCTGTCTCTTTATGTATCACTGTGTCTGTCTCTCTGTGTGTCTCTCTGTCTCTCTGTGTGTCTCTCTGTCTCTCTGTGTGTCTCTCTGTGTGTGTCTCTCTGCACCAGACAAGATCTGTGACCAGATCAGCGACGCCGTTCTGGACGCCCACCTCAAGCAGGACCCAAATGCAAAGGTCGCCTGTGGTCAGTTCACCACTAACACTCACCACTCACTACACTCACCACTACTCGCCACTACACTACTCACCACTAACACTCACCACTACACTCACCACTAACACTCACCACTAACACTCACCACTACTCACCATCACTACACTCACCACTTACTACTTACTGATAACACTCGCCACTAACACTCACCACTTACTACTCACCACTACACTCACCACTTACTACTCACCACTACTCACCACTCACTACTCACCACTACTACACTCACTACTCACCACTAACACTCACCACTACTCACCACTCACTACTCACCACTACTACACTCACCACTACTCACCACTAACACTCACCACTACTACACTCACCACTTACTACTTACTGATAACACTCACCATCACTCACCACTACACTCACTACACTCACCACTCACTACTACTCACCACTTACTACTTACCACTCACTACTACTCACCACTACTACACTCACCACTACACTCACCACTTACTGATAACACTCACCACTAACACTCACCACTTACCACTCACCACTACACTCACCACTAACACTCACCACTTACCACTCACTACACTCACCATCACTCACCACTAACACTCACCACTCACCACTTACCACTACACTCACCACTACTCACCACTAACACTCACCACTTACTACTAACCACTACTACACTCACCACTTACTACTCACTACTAACACTCACCACTACTCACCATCACTCACCACTACACTCACTACACTCACCACTTACTACTTACTGATAACACTCACCATTACTTACCATCACTACACTCACCACTACACTCACTACACTCACCACTTACTACTACTCACCACTCACCACTTACTACTTACTGATAACACTCACCATTACTTACCATCACTACACTCACCACTACACTCACTACACTCACCACTTACTACTACTCACCACTCACCACTTACTACTCACCACTCACCACTACTCACCATCACTCACCACTACACTCACTACACTCACCACTTACTACTTACTGATAACACTCACCATTACTTACCATCACTACACTCACCACTACACTCACTACACTCACCACTTACTACTACTCACCACTCACCACTTACTACTTACCACTAACACTCACCATTACACTCACCACTACACTCACTGATAACTCACCACTCACTGATAACACTCACCACTACACTCACCACTTACTACTTACCACTAACACTCACCACTACTCACTACACTCACCACTAACACTCACCACTAACACTCACCACTAACACTCACCACTTACTACTCACCACTAACACTCACCACTACTCACTACACTCACCACTAACACTCACCACTAACACTCACCACTAACACTCACCACTTACTACTTACTGATAACACTCACCACTACTCACTACACTCACCACTTACTACTCACCACTACTCACCATCACTACACTCACCACTTACTACTTACTGATAACACTCACCACTACTCACCATCACTACACTCACCACTTACTACTTACTGATAACACTCACCACTACTCACCACTTACTACTCACCACTACACTCACCACTCACTACTACTCACCATCACTACACTCACCACTACTACACTCACTGATAACACTCACCACTTACTACTAACCACTAACACTCACCACTACTCACCACTTACTACTCACCACTCACTACTCACCATTACTCACCACTAACACTCACCACTTACTACTAACCACTACTACACTACTACACTCACTGATAACACTCACCACTTACTACTCACCACTACACTCACCATCACTCACCACTACACTCACCACTACTCACCACTAACACTCACCACTTACTACTCACCACTACACTCACCACTTACTACTCACCACTTACTACTTACCACTACTACACTCACCACTACTACACTCACCACTTACTACTACTTACTGATAACACTCACCACTACTCACTACACTCACCACTAACACTCACCACTTACTACTCACCACTCACCACTTACTACTCACTACACTCACCACTACACTCACCACTACACTCACTACTACTCACCACTACTCACCACTCACTACTCACCACTAACACTCACCACTCACCATCACTCACCACTACACTCACTACACTCACCACTTACTACTACTCACCACTAACACTCACCACTTACTACTTACCACTCACTACACTCACCACTAACACTCACCACTTACTACTTACCACTAGCACTCACTGATAACACTCACCACTACTCACTACACTCACCATCACTATACTCACCACTACACTCACCACTACTACTCACCACTCACTACTACACTCACCACTAACACTCACCACTTACTACTTACCACTCACTACACTCACCACTAACACTCACCACTTACTACTTGCCACTAACACTCACCACTACTACACTCACCACTCACCACTACACTCACCACTACTCACCATCACTACACTCACCACTTACTACTTACCACTCACTACACTCACCACTCACTACTCACTACTCACTGATAACACTCACCACTTACTACTCACCACTAACACTCACCACTCACTACTTACTACTCACTGATAACACTCACCACTCACTACTCACCACTCACCACTAACACTACTACACTCACTGATAACACTCACCACTTACTACTTACCACTAACACTCACTGATAACACTCACCATGACACCACTACTACACTCACCACTACTCACCACTACTCACCACTACACTCACCACTACTCACCACTACACTCACCACTACACTCACTACTACTACTACTACACTCACTGATAACACTCACCACTCACTACTCACTACTACTCACCACTACACTCACTACTCACCACTACACTCACCACTAGACTCACCACTCACTACTCACCACTACACTCACCACTACACTCACCACTACACTCACCACTACACTCACCACTACTACTCACCACTCACTACTCACCACTACACTCACCACTACACTCACCACTACACTCACCACTACTCACCACTACTACTACTCACCACTACACTCACCACTACACTCACCACTACACTCACCACTACACTCACCACTACACTCACCACTACACTCACCAAGACTGGTATGGGTGACTGCCCCCATGCTAATGTGCTGTGTGATTTCTACCCTGCGTGGCTATTAGAATGCGTAGCGAAGACCGGTATGGTGATTCCCCCCCATGCTAATGTGCTCTACGTTTTCTACCCCGGGTGGCTATTAGAATGCGTAGCGAAGACCGGTATGGGTGACCACCCCATGCTAATGTGCTCTACGATTTCTACCCCGCGTGGCTATTAGAATGCGTAGCGAAGACCGGTATGGTGACCGCCCCCATGCTAATGTGCTGTACGTTTTCTACCCTGCGTGGCTATTAGAATGCGTAGCAAAGACTGGTATGGTGACTCCCCCCCCATGCTAATGTGCTCTACGTTTTCTACCCCGCGTGGCTATTAGAATGCGTAGCGAAGACCGGTATGGGTGACTCCCACCCATGCTAATGTGCTGTACGTTTTCTACCCCACGTGGCTATTAGAATGCGTAGCGAAGACCGGTATGGTGACCACCCCATGCTAATGTGCTGTACGTTTTCTACCCTGCGTGGCTATTAGAATGCGTAGCGAAGACTGGTATGGTGCTGCTGTGTGGGGAGATCACCTCCAGTGCTGTGGTTGACTACCAGCGAGTGGTGAGGGAGACGGTGAGGAGCATCGGATATGACGACTCCTCAAAGGGTGAGCAGACGCTCACCACCACCACCACCACCACGCTCACCACCACCACCACACTCACCACCACCATCACCACGCTCACCACCACCACCACCATCACCACCACGCTCACCACCACCACCACGCTCACCACCACCACCACCACGCTCACCATCACCACCATCACCACCACCACCATCACCATCACCACCACCACCACGCTCACCACCACCACCACCATCACCACCATCACCACCATCACCATCACCACCATCACCACCATCACCACCATCACCACCACCACCATCACCATCATCACCACCACCACGCTCACCACCACCACGCTCACCACTACCACCACCACCACCACGCTCACCACCACCACCATCACCACCACCACCACCATCACCACCATCACCACCACCACCACCATCACCACGCTCACCACCACCACCATCACCACGCTCACCACCACCACGCTCACCACCACCACGCTCACCACCACTACAATCACTACAAGACTTGCAACGTAATGGCTGCTGGTAGTAGTAGTTGTTGTAGTTGTAGTTGTTGTGACAGTAGTTGTTGTAGTAGTAGTTGTTGTAGTTGTTGTTGTAGTTGTTGTTGTGACTGTTGTTGTTGTTGTAGTTGTTGTTGACAGTAGTTGTTGTTGTTGTAATTGTTGTTGTGACAGTAGTTGTTGTAATTGTTGTTTTGTAGTTGTTGTAGTAGTTGTTGTAGTTGTAGTAGTTGTTGTTGTAGTTGTTGTTGTGGTAGTAGTTGTTGTTGTAGTTGTTGTTGTAGTAGTTGTTGTAGTAGTTGTTGTTGTTGTTGTTGTGACAGTAGTTGTTGTTGTTGTAGTAGTTGTTGTAGTAGTAGTTGTTGTTGTGACAGTAGTTGTTGTAGTAGTTGTTGTTGTAATAGTTGTTGTAGTAGTTGTTGTAGTAGTTGTTGTAGTTGTTGTTGTAATAGTTGTTGTAATAGTTGTTGTAGTAGTTGTTGTAGTAGTTGTTGTAGTAGTTGTTGTTGTAATAGTTGTTGTAGTAGTTGTAGTTGTTGTTGTTGTAGTTGTTGTTGTAATAGTTGTAGTTGTTGTTGTAATTGTTGTTGTTGTTGTTGACTGCAGGCTTTGACTACAAGACCTGTAATGTTCTGGTTGTTGTAGTAGTTGTAGTAGTTGTAGTTGTAGTTGTTGTAATAGTTGTTGTTGTTGTTGTAGTTGTAGTTGTTGTAGTTGTTGTTGTTGTAGTTGTTGTTGTTGTAGTTGTTGTAGTAGTTGTTGTAGTTGTTGTAGTTGTTGTAGTTGTTGTAGTTGTTGTTGTTGTTGACTGCAGGCTTTGACTACAAGACCTGTAATGTTCTGGTTGTTGTAGTAGTTGTTGTTGTAGTTGTTGTAGTAGTTGTTGTTGTTGTTGTTGTTGTAGTTGTTGTTGTAGTTGTTGTTGTAGTTGTTGTTGTAGTTGTTGTTGTAGTAGTTGTTGTTGTAGTAGTTGTTGTAGTAGTTGTTGTTGTAGTTGTTGTTGTAATAGTTGTTGTTGTAGTAGTTGTTGTTGTAGTAGTTGTTGTAGTTGTTGTTGTAGTAGTTGTTGTTGTAATAGTTGTTATTGTTGTTGTTGACTGCAGGCTTTGACTACAAGACCTGTAATGTTCTGGTTGTTGTAGTTGTTGTTGTAGTAGTTGTTGTAGTAGTTGTTGTTGTAGTTGTTGTAGTAGTTGTAGTTGTTGTAGTTGTTGTAATAGTTGTTGTTGTTGTTGTTGTAGTAGTTGTTGTTGTAATAGTTGTTGTAGTTGTTGTAATAGTTGTTGTAGTTGTTGTAGTTGTTGTTGTTGTTGTTGTTGACTGCAGGCTTTGACTACAAGACCTGTAATGTTCTGGTTGTTGTAGTAGTTGTTGTTGTAGTAGTTGTTGTAGTTGTTGTTGTAGTAGTTGTTGTAGTTGTTGTTGTAGTAGTTGTTGTAGTAGTTGTAGTAGTTGTTGTTGTAGTTGTTGTTGTTGTTGTGACAGTAGTTGTTGTTGTTGTTGTAGTTGTTGTTGTTGTAGTAGTTGTTGTTGTAGTAGTTGTTGTAGTTGTTGTAGTAGTAGTTGTAGTTGTAGTTGTTGTTGTAGTAGTTGTTGTAGTTGTAGTTGTTGTTGTTGTAGTTGTTGTTGTTGTTGTAGTAGTTGTTGTTGTTGTAGTTGTTGTAGTTGTTGTTGTAGTAGTTGTTGTTGTAGTAGTTGTTGTAGTTGTTGTAGTAGTAGTTGTTGTAGTTGTAGTAGTTGTTGTTGTAGTTGTAGTAGTTGTTGTTGTAGTTGTAGTAGTTGTTGTAATTGTTGTTGTTGTTGTAGTTGTTGTTGTGACAGTAGTTGTTGTTGTTGTTGTTGTAGTTGTTGTTGTTGTAGTAGTTGTTGTTGTAGTAGTTGTTGTAGTTGTTGTAGTAGTAGTTGTAGTTGTAGTTGTTGTTGTAGTAGTTGTTGTAGTTGTAGTTGTTGTTGTTGTAGTTGTTGTTGTTGTTGTAGTAGTTGTTGTTGTTGTAGTTGTTGTAGTTGTTGTTGTAGTTGTTGTTGTAGTAGTTGTTGTTGTTGTAGTAGTAGTTGTTGTTGTAGTTGTAGTAGTTGTTGTTGTAGTTGTAGTAGTTGTTGTTGTAGTTGTAGTAGTTGTTGTAATTGTTGTTGTTGTTGTAGTTGTTGTTGTGACAGTAGTTGTTGTTGTTGTTGTTGTAGTTGTTGTTGTTGTAGTAGTTGTTGTTGTAGTAGTTGTTGTAGTTGTTGTAGTAGTTGTTGTTGTAGTAGTTGTAGTAGTTGTAGTTGTTGTAGTAGTTGTTGTAGTTGTAGTTGTAGTTGTTGTTGTAGTAGTTGTTGTAGTTGTTGTTGTTGTAGTTGTTGTTGTAGTTGTTGTTGTAGTAGTTGTTGTTGTTGTAGTTGTTGTAGTTGTTGTTGTAGTTGTAGTTGTTGTTGTAATTGTTGTTGTTGTAGTAGTTGTTGTTGTTGTAGTTGTTGTAGTTGTTGTTGTAGTTGTAGTAGTTGTTGTAATTGTTGTTGTTGTTGTAGTTGTTGTTGTTGTAATTGTTGTTGTTGTTGTAATTGTTGTTGTTGTAATTGTTGTTGTAGTTGTTGTAATTGTTGTTGTTATTGTTGTTGTTGTTGTTGACTGCAGGCTTTGACTACAAGACCTGTAATGTTCTGGTTGTTGTAGTAGTTGTTGTAGTTGTAGTTGTTGTTGTAGTAGTTGTAGTTGTTGTTGTTGTTGTAATTGTTGTTGTTATTGTTGTTGTAGTTGTTGTTGTAGTAGTAGTTGTAGTAGTTGTAGTTGTTGTAATTGTTGTTGTTGTAGTTGTAGTAGTTGTTGTAATTGTTGTTGTTGTAGTTGTTGTTGTAATTGTTGTTGTTGTTGTTGACTGCAGGCTTTGACTACAAGACCTGTAATGTTCTGGTTGTTGTAGTAGTTGTAGTTGTTGTTGTTGTTGTAGTTGTTGTAGTAGTTGTTGTAGTTGTAGTAGTTGTAGTTGTTGTTGTAGTAATTGTTGTTGTTGTAGTAGTTGTTGTTGTAGTAGTTGTTGTTGTAGTTGTTGTAGTAGTAGTTGTTGTTGTAGTTGTTGTTGTAGTTGTTGTAGTAGTTGTTGTAGTTGTTGTTGTTGTAGTTGTTGTAATAGTTGTTGTTGTTGTTGTAGTTGTTGTAATAGTTGTTGTTGTTGTTGACTGCAGGCTTTGACTACAAGACCTGTAATGTTCTGGTTGTTGTAGTAGTTGTTGTAGTTGTTGTTGTTGTAATAGTTGTAGTAGTTGTTGTAGTAGTTGTTGTTGTAGTTGTTGTAGTAGTTGTAGTTGTTGTAGTTGTTGTTGTTGTAGTTGTTGTAGTAGTTGTAGTTGTTGTAGTTGTTGTAATAGTTGTTGTTGTTGTTGTAGTAGTTGTTGTTGTAGTAGTTGTTGTTGTAATAGTTGTTGTAGTTGTTGTAATAGTTGTTGTAGTTGTTGTTGTAGTTGTTGTTGTTGTTGTAGTTGTAATTGTTGTTGTTGTTGTAATAGTTGTTGTTGTTGTAGTTGTTGTAGTTGTTGTTGTTGTAGTAGTTGTTGTAGTTGTTGTAGTAGTTGTTGTTGTTGTTGACTGCAGGCTTTGACTACAAGACCTGTAATGTTCTGGTTGTTGTAGTAGTTGTTGTTGTAGTAGTTGTTGTTGTTGTAGTAGTAGTAGTAGTTGTTGTTGTTGTAGTTGTTGTTGTAGTAGTTGTTGTTGTAGTTGTTGTTGTAGTAGTTGTTGTTGTAGTAGTAGTTGTTGTAGTTGTTGTTGTAGTTGTTGTTGTTGTAGTTGTTGTTGTAGTAGTTGTTGTTGTAGTAGTTGTTGTTGTTGTAGTTGTTGTTGTAGTTGTTGTTGTTGTAGTTGTTGTTGTAGTAGTTGTTGTTGTAGTAGTAGTTGTTGTAATAGTTGTTGTTGTTGTAGTTGTTGTAGTAGTTGTTGTAGTTGTTGTTGTTGTAGTAGTTGACAGTAGTTGTTGTTGTTGTAGTAGTTGACAGTAGTTGTTGTTGTTGTAGTTGTTGTTGTAATTGTTGTTGTTGTTGTTGTAATAGTTGTTGTTGTTGACTGCAGGCTTTGACTACAAGACCTGTAATGTTCTGGTTGTTGTAGTTGTTGTTGTTGTTGTAATAGTTGTTGTTGTGACAGTAGTTGTTGTAGTAGTAGTAGTTGTTGTTGTTGTTGTTGTAGTAGTTGTTGTAGTAGTTGTAGTTGTTGTTGTTGTTGTAGTTGTTGTTGTAGTAGTAGTTGTTGTTGTTGTTGTAGTTGTTGTTGTAGTTGTAGTTGTTGTAGTTGTAGTAGTAGTAGTTGTTGTAATAGTTGTTGTTGTAGTTGTTGTTGTTGTTGTTGTAGTTGTTGTTGTAGTTGTTGTTGTAGTAGTTGTTGTTGTAGTTGTTGTTGTAGTAGTAGTTGTTGTAATAGTTGTTGTAGTAGTTGTTGTTGTAGTAGTTGTTGTAGTTGTTGTTGTTGTAGTTGTAGTTGTTGTAGTTGTAGTAGTTGTTGTAGTTGTTGTAATAGTTGTTGTTGTAGTTGTTGTTGTTGTAGTTGTTGTAGTTGTTGTTGTTGTAGTTGTTGTTGTTGTAGTAGTTGTTGTAGTTGTAGTAGTTGTTGTAATTGTTGTTGTAGTTGTTGTTGTAGTTGTTGTTGTAGTTGTTGTTGTTGTTGTTGACTGCAGGCTTTGACTACAAGACCTGTAATGTTCTGGTTGTTGTAGTAGTTGTTGTTGGAGTAGTTGTTGTAGTAGTTGTTGTTGTTGTTGTAGTAGTTGTTGTAATTGTTGTTGTAGTTGTTGTAGTAGTTGTTGTTGTTGTTGTTGACTGCAGGCTTTGACTACAAGACCTGTAATGTTCTGGTTGTTGTAGTAGTTGTTGTAATAGTTGTAGTTGTTGTTGTTGTAGTTGTTGTTGTAGTTGTTGTTGTTATTGTAGTTGTAGTAGTTGTTGTTGTAGTTGTTATTGTTGTTGTTGACTGCAGGCTTTGACTACAAGACCTGTAATGTTCTGGTTGTTGTAGTTGTTGTTGTTGTAGTAGTTGTTGTTGTAATAGTTGTTGTAGTTGTTGTAATAGTTGTAGTTGTTGTTGTAGTTGTTGTTGTAGTAGTTGTTGTTGTAGTTGTTGTAGTAGTTGTTGTAGTTGTTGTTGTTGTTGTTGACTGCAGGCTTTGACTACAAGACCTGTAATGTTCTGGTTGTTGTAGTAGTTGTAGTGGTTGTAGTAGTTGTTGTAGTTGTTGTTGTAGTTGTTGTAGTAATTGTTGTAGTAGTTGTAATTGTTGTTGTAGTAGTAGTTGTTGTAATAGTTGTTGTTGTTGTTGTTGACTGCAGGCTTTGACTACAAGACCTGTAATGTTCTGGTGGCCTTGGAGCAGCAGTCACCGGACATTGCCCTCGGGGTTCACCAACATCGCTCGGAGCTCGACATTGGGGCTGGAGATCAGGTGGGGGGTTAGTGGGGGGGTTGGTGGGTGGGTGGGTTAGTGGGGGGGGTGGGTGAGTGGGTGAGTGGGTGAGTGGGTGGGTGGGTGAGTGGGGGGGTGAGTGAGTGAGTGGGTTAGTGGGTGTGTGGGTGAGTGATTGGTGAGTGAGTGAGTGGGTGGGGGGGTGGGTGGGTGTGTGGGTGAGTGGGTTAGTGAGTGAGTGGGTGGGTGGGTGAGTGGCTGGGTGCGTTGGTGGGTGGGTGAGTTAGTGGGTGGGTGGGTTAGTGGGTGGGTGGGTTAGTGGGTGGGTGAGTGAGTGGGTGGGTGAGTGAGTGGGTGAGTCAGTGGGTTAGTGAGTGGGTGGGTGGGTGAGTGGGTAGGTGAGTGGGTGGGTGCGTTGGTGGGGGGGTGAGTGGGTGAGTGAGTGGGTGGGTGGGTGGGTGAATGGGTGGGTGGGTGAGTGAGTGAGTGGGTGGGTGAGTGAGTGGTTGAGCAAGCTGGTGAGCGAGCTGGTGAGCGAGCTGGTGAGCGGCTCCCCCCCCCTGCCCCCCCTGCCCCCCAGGGTTTGATGTTTGGCTACGCCACGGACGAGACTGAGGAGCTGATGCCGCTGACGGTGTCACTGGCTCACTCGCTCAACGCTCGGATGGCGCAGCTACGTCGCGATGGATCACTGCCCTGGCTACGCCCAGACTCCAAGACCCAGGTGACTCACTGACTGACTGAGTGACTGGGTGAGTGACTCACTGAGTGACTGAGTGAGTGACTGAGTAACTGAGTGAGTAACTGAGTGAGTAACTGAGTGAGTAACTGAGTGACTGACTGAGTGACTGAGTGAGTGACTGTGTGAGTGACTGTGTGAGTGACTGAGTGAGTGACTGAGTGACTGACTGGCTCACTCGCTCAACGCTCGAATGGCGCAGCTACGTCGCGATGGATCACTGCCCTGGCTACGCCCAGACTCCAAGACCCAGGTGACTCACTGACTGACTCACTGACTGGGTGACTGACTGACTGACTGAGTGACTGACTGAGTGACTGACTGAGTGACTGTGTGAGTGACTGAGTGACTAATTGAGTGACTGAGTGACTGACTGGCTCACTCGCTCAACGCTCGAATGGCGCAGCTACGTCGCGATGGATCACTGCCCTGGCTCCGCCCAGACTCCAAGACCCAGGTGACTCACTGAGTGGGTGACTGAGTGAGTGACTGACTGAGTGACTAATTGACTGACTGAGTGGCTGACTGAGTGGCTGACTGAGTGACTGAGTGAGTGACTGAGTGAGTGACTGACTGAGTGACTGACTGAGTGACTGACTGAGTGACTGAGTGAGTGACTGAGTGACTAATTGACTGACTGACTGGCTCACTCGCTCAACGCTCGAATGGCGCAGCTACGTCGCGATGGATCACTGCCCTGGCTCCGCCCAGACTCCAAGACCCAGGTGACTGAGTGGGTGACTGAGTGACTCACTGAGTGACTGAGTGACTGACTGAGTGACTGAGTGACTGACTGGCTCACTCGCTCAACGCTCGAATGGCGCAGCTACGTCGCGATGGATCACTGCCCTGGCTACGCCCAGACTCCAAGACCCAGGTGACTGAGTGGGTCACTGTGTGAGTGACTGAGTGAGTGACTGAGTGGGTGACTGACTGAGTGACTGACTGACTGACTGAGTGACTGTGTGAGTGACTGACTGACTGTGTGAGTAACTGAGTGAATGACTGAGTCACTGACTGAGTGACTGACTGAGTGACTGTGTGACTGACTGAGTGACTGTGTGACTGACTGACTGAGTGACTGACTGACTGAGTGACTAATTGACTGACTGAGTGGCTGACTGAGTGACTGAGTGAGTGACTGACTGAGTGACTGAGTGAGTGAGTGACTGACTGAGTGACTGAGTGAGTGACTGACTGACTGAGTGACTAATTGACTGACTGACTGAGTGACTGACTGACTGACTAATTGACTGACTGGCTCACTCGCTCAACGCTCGAATGGCGCAGCTACGTCGCGATGGATCACTGCCCTGGCTACGCCCAGACTCCAAGACCCAGGTGACTGAGTGGGTCACTGTGTGAGTGACTGAGTGAGTGACTGAGTGGGTGACTGACTGAGTGACTGACTGACTGACTGAGTGACTGTGTGAGTGACTGACTGACTGTGTGAGTAACTGAGTGAATGACTGAGTCACTGACTGAGTGACTGACTGAGTGACTGTGTGACTGACTGAGTGACTGTGTGACTGACTGACTGAGTGACTGACTGACTGAGTGACTAATTGACTGACTGAGTGGCTGACTGAGTGACTGAGTGAGTGACTGACTGAGTGACTGAGTGAGTGAGTGACTGACTGAGTGACTGAGTGAGTGACTGACTGACTGAGTGACTAATTGACTGACTGACTGAGTGACTGACTGACTGACTAATTGACTGACTGGCTCACTCGCTCAACGCTCGAATGGCGCAGCTACGTCGCGATGGATCACTGCCCTGGCTACGCCCAGACTCCAAGACCCAGGTGACTCACTGACTGACTCACTGACTGGGTGAGTGACTGACTGAGTGGCTGACTGAGTGGCTGACTGAGTGACTGAGTGAGTGACTGACTGAGTGACTGACTGAGTGGCTGACTGAGTGGCTGACTGAGTGACTGAGTGAGTGACTGAGTGAGTGACTGACTGAGTGGCTGACTGAGTGACTGTGTGACTGACTGACTGACTGAGTGACTAATTGACTGACTGACTGAGTGACTAATTGAGTGACTGACTGACTGACTGGCTCACTCGCTCAACGCTCGAATGGCGCAGCTACGTCGCGATGGATCACTGCCCTGGCTACGCCCAGACTCCAAGACCCAGGTGACTCACTGACTGACTCACTGAGTGACTGACTGAGTGACTGAGTGGCTGACTGAGTGAGTGACTGACTGAGTGACTGACTGAGTGGCTGACTGAGTGGCTGACTGAGTGGCTGACTGAGTGACTGAGTGAGTGACTGAGTGAGTGACTGAGTGAGTGACTGACTGAGTGGCTGACTGAGTGACTGTGTGACTGACTGACTGACTGAGTGAGTGACTGAGTGACTAATTGAGTGACTGAGTGACTGACTGGCTCACTCGCTCAACGCTCGAATGGCGCAGCTACGTCGCGATGGATCACTGCCCTGGCTACGCCCAGACTCCAAGACCCAGGTGACTGAGTGAGTGACTGACTGAGTGACTGACTGAGTGGCTGACTGAGTGGCTGACTGAGTGGCTGACTGAGTGACTGTGTGAGTGACTGACTGAGTGACTGACTGACTGTGTGAGTAACTGAGTGAATGACTGACTGACTGAGTCACTGACTGAGTGACTGACTGAGTGACTGTGTGAGTGACTGTGTGACTGACTGAGTGACTGTGTGACTGACTGACTGAGTGACTAATTGACTGACTGAGTGGCTGACTGAGTGACTGAGTGGCTGACTGAGTGACTGAGTGAGTGACTGACTGAGTGACTGACTGAGTGACTGACTGACTGAGTGACTAATTGTCTGACTGACTGAGTGACTAATTGAGTGACTGAGTGACTGAGTGACTGACTGGCTCACTCGCTCAACGCTCGAATGGCTCAGCTACGTCGCGATGGATCACTGCCCTGGCTACGCCCAGACTCCAAGACCCAGGTGACTCACTGACTGACTCACTGAGTGGGTGACTGACTGACTGACTGAGTGACTAATTGACTGACTGAGTAACTAAGTGACTGACTGAGTGACTGACTGACTGAGTGACTGAGTGACTGACTAACTAAGTGACTGAGATACTGTACCTACAGGTGACTGTGTGACTGAGTGACTGACTAAGTGACAGATACTGTACCTACAGGTGACTGAGTGACTGACTGAGTGACTGACTAACTAATTGACTGAGTAACTGTACCTACAGGTGACTGAGTGACTGAGTGACTGACTGAGTGACTGACTGAGTGACTAACTAAGTGACTGAGATACTGTACCTACAGGTGACTGTGTGAGTGAGTGACTGACTGAGTGACTGACTGAGTGACTGACTGACTGACTAACTAAGTGACTGAGTGACTGACTAAGTGACTGAGATACTGTACCTACAGGTGACTGAGTGACCGACTGACTGACTAAGTGATTGAGATACTGTACCTACAGGTGACTGAGTGACTGACTGAGTGACTGACTGACTAAGTGACTGAGATACTGTACCTACAGGTGACTGTACCTACAGGTGACTGAGTGACTGACTGACTAAGTGACTGAGATACTGTACCTACAGGTGACTGTGTGACTGACTGAGTGACTAACTAAGTGACTGAGATACTGTACCTACAGGTGACTGTTTGACTGACTGAGTGACTAACTAAGTGACTGAGATACTGTACCTACAGGTGACTGTACCTACAGGTGACTGTGTGACTGACTGAGTGACTAACTAAGTGACTGAGATACTGTACCTACAGGTGACTGTACCTACAGGTGACTGAGTGACTGACTGAGTGACTGACTAACTAAGTGACTGAGATACTGTACCTACAGGTGACTGACTGAGTGACTGACTGAGTGACTGACTAACTAAGTGACTAACTAACTGAGATACTGTACCTACAGGTGACTGAGTGACTGAGTGACTGAGTGACTGACTGAGTGACTGACTGAGTGACTGACTAACTAAGTGACTAACTAACTGAGATACTGTACCTACAGGTGACTGTACCTACAGGTGACTGACTGAGTGACTGAGTGACTAACTAAGTGACTGAGTGACTGACTGAGTGACTAACTGAGATACTGTACGTACAGGTGACTGTACAGTATCGCCAGGAATGTGGAGCGGTGGTGCCAGTCAGAGTCCACACCGTGGTCATCTCAGTCCAGCACGACGAGAAGGTGACCACAATCACCACAATCACCACAATCACCACAACAATCACCACAATCACCACAATCACCACAACAATCACAACAACAATCACCACAATCACCACAATCACCACAATCACAACAACAATCACCACAATCACAACAACAATCACCACAATCACCACAATCACAACAACAATCACCACAATCACCACAACAATCACCACAATCACCACAACAATCACCACAATCACCACAATCACCACAACCACCACAATCACCACAATCACAACAACAATCACCACAATCACCACAATCACCACAACAATCACCACAATCACCACAATCACCACAACAATCACCACAATCACCACAATCACCACAATCACAACAACAATCACCACAATCACCACAATCACCACAATCACAACAACAATCACCACAATCACCACAATCACCACAACAATCACCACAATCACCACAATCACAACAACAATCACCACAATCACCACAATCGCCACAATCGCCACAATCGCCACAATCGCCACAATCGCCACAATCGCCACAATCGCCACAATCACCACAATCACAACAATCACCACAATCACCACAATCACCACAATCACCACAATCACAACAACAATCACCACAATCACCACAATCACCACAATCACCACAATCACAACAATCACAACAATCACCACAATCACCACAATCACCACAATCACAACAACAATCACCACAATCACCACAATCACCACAATCACCACAACAACCACAATCACCACAATCACCACAATCACCACAACAACCACAACAACCACAACAATCACCACAATCACCACAATCACAACAACAATCACCACAATCACCACAATCACAACAATTACCACAATCACCACAATCACCACAATCACCACAATCACAACAACAATCACCACAATCATCACCACAATCACCACAATCACCACAATCACAACAATCACCACAACAATCACAACAATCACCACAACAATCACCACAATCACAACAACAATCACCACAATCACAACAATCACCACAATCACCACAATCACCACCATCACCACAATCACCACCATCACCACCACCACCATCACCACCATCACCACCACCACCATCACCACCACCATCATCACCATCACCACCACCACCATCACCACCACCATCATCACCATCACCATCACCACCATCACCACCACCACCATCACCACCACCACCATCACCACCACCACCATCACCACCACCATCACCACCACCACCACCACCACCATCACCACCATCACCATCACCACCATCACCACCACCATCACCACCATCACCACCACCACCACCATCACCACCACCATCACCACCATCACCACCATCACCACCACCACCACCATCACCATCATCACCACCATCACCATCACCACCATCACCACCACCATCACCACCACCACCATCACCACCACTACCACCACCATCACCACCACCATCACCACCATCACCACCACCATCACCACCACCATCACCATGTTCTATCCACTGCTGCCTTGTCCCAGGTGTCTCTGGATGAGATGCGTGTGGCTCTGATGGAGCGAGTGGTGAAGTCCGTTGTTCCGGAGCGCTACCTCGACGCCAACACTGTGTGCCACCTCCAGCCCAGCGGTCGCTTCGTCATCGGTGGTCCTCAGGTGAGGAGCCAACTCACTCACCAACTCACTCACCACTCACTCACCAACTCACCAACTCACTCACCACTCACTCACCAACTCACCACTCACTCACCAACTCACCAACTCACTCACCACTCACTCACCAACTCACTCACCAACTCACTCACCAACTCACCAACTCACTCACCAACTCACTCACCCACTCACCACTCACTCACCAACTCACTCACCAACTCACTCACCAACTCGCTCACCAACTCACTCACCAACTCACTCACCAACTCACTCACCAACTCACTCACCAACTCACTCACCAACTCACCACTCACTCACCCACTCACTCACCAACTCACTCACCAACTCACTCACCAACTCGCTCACCAACTCACTCACCAACTCACTCACCAACTCACTCACCAACTCACCCACTCACTCACCCACTCACTCACCAACTCACTCACCAACCCACTCACCCACTCACTCACCAACTCACTCACCAACTCACCAACTCACCAACTCACTCACCAACTCACTCACCAACTCACTCACCAACTCACTCACCAACTCACTCACCAACTCACTCACCAACTCACTCACCAACTCACTCACCACTCACCAACTCACTCACCAACTCACTCACCAACTCACCACTCACTCACCAACTCACTCACCAACTCACCACTCACTCATCAACTCACTCACCAACTCACTCACCAACTCACTCACCAACTCACTCACCAACTCACTCACCAACTCACTCACCACTCACCAACTCACTCACCAACTCACTCACCAACTCACCACTCACTCACCAACTCACTCACCAACTCACTCACCAACTCACCACTCACTCACCAACTCACTCACCAACTCACTCACCAACTCACTCACCAACTCACTCACCAACTCACTCACCACTCACCAACTCACTCACCAACTCACTCACCAACTCACTCACCAACTCACTCACCAACTCACCACTCACTCACCAACTCACTCACCAACTCACTCACCAACTCACTCACCAACTCACTCACCAACTCACTCACCAACTCACTCACCACTCACCAACTCACTCACCAACTCACTCACCAACTCACTCACCAACTCACTCACCAACTCACTCACCAACTCACTCACCACTCACTCACCCACTCACTCACCAACTCACTCACCACTCACTCACCCACTCACTCACCAACTCACTCACCAACTCACTCACCAACTCACTCACCAACTCACTCACCCACCAACTCACCAACTCACTCACCAACTCACTCACCAACTCACTCACCACTCACTCACCAACTCACTCACCACTCACTCACCAACTCACTCACCAACTCACTCACCACTCACTCACCAACTCACTCACCACTCACTCACCAACTCACTCACCAACTCACCAACTCACTCACCAACTCACCAACTCACTCACCACTCACTCACCAACTCACTCACCAACTCACTCACCAACTCACTCACCACTCACTCACCACTCACTCACCAACTCACTCACCAACTCACCAACTCACTCACCAACTCACCAACTCACTCACCACTCACTCACCAACTCACTCACCAACTCACTCACCAACTCACTCACCAACTCACTCACCACTCACTCACCACTCACTCACCAACTCACTCACCAACTCACTCACCAACTCACTCACCACTCACCAACTCACTCACCAACTCACTCACCAACTCACTCACTCACCAACTCACTCACCAACTCACCAACTCACTCACCAACTCACCAACTCACTCACCAACTCACTCACCAACTCACCAACTCACTCACCAACTCACTCACCAACTCACCAACTCACTCACCAACTCACTCACCAACTCACCAACTCACTCACCAACTCACTCACCAACTCACTCACCACTCACCAACTCACTCACCAACTCACTCACCACTCACCAACTCACTCACCAACTCACTCACCACTCACCAACTCACTCACCAACTCACTCACCACTCACCAACTCACTCACCAACTCACTCACCAACTCACTCACCAACTCACCAACTCACTCACCAACTCACTCACCAACTCACCAACTCGCTCACCAACTCACTCACCAACTCACTCACCAACTCACTCACCACTCACTCACCAACTCACTCACCAACTCACTCACCACTCACTCACCAACTCACTCACCAACTCACTCACCAACTCACCAACTCACTCACCAACTCACTCACCAACTCACCAACTCACTCACCAACTCACTCACCAACTCACCAACTCACTCACCAACTCACTCACCAACTCACCAACTCACTCACCAACTCACTCACCAACTCACTCACCAACTCACTCACCAACTCACTCACCAACTCACTCACCAACTCACTCACCAACTCACCAACTCACTCACCAACTCACTCACCAACTCACTCACCCACTCACCAACTCACTCACCACTCACTCACCAACTCACTCACCAACTCACTCACCAACTCACTCACCAACTCACTCACCAACTCACTCACCAACTCACTCACCACTCACTCACCAACTCACTCACCAACTCACTCACCAACTCACTCACCACTCACTCACCAACTCACTCACCAACTCACTCACCAACTCACTCACCAACTCACTCACCAACTCACTCACCAACTCACTCACCAACTCACTCACCACTCACTCACCAACTCACTCACCAACTCACTCACCAACTCACCAACTCACTCACCAACTCACTCACCAACTCACTCACCACTCACTCACCAACTCACTCACCACTCACTCACCAACTCACTCACCAACTCACCAACTCACTCACCAACTCACCACTCACTCACCAACTCACTCACCAACTCACTCACCAACTCACCAACTCACTCACCAACTCACTCACCAACTCACTCACCACACACTCACCAACTCACTCACCAACTCAATCACCAACTCACCACTCACTCACCACTCACCAACTCACTCACCACTCACTCACCAACTCGCTCACCACTCACCACTCACTCACCACTCACTCACCAACTCGCTCACCACTCACCACTCACTCACCAAGTCGCTCACCAACTCACCAACTCACTCGCTCACCAACTCGCTCACCAACTCACTCACCAAGTCGCTCACCAACTCACCACTCACTCACCAACTCACCAACTCACCAACTCACCAACTCACTCACCACTCACTCACCAACTCGCTCACCACTCACCACTCACTCACCACTCACTCACCAAGTCGCTCACCAACTCACCAACTCACTCGCTCACTAAGTCGCTCACCAACTCACTCACCAACTCGCTCACCAACTCACTCACCAACTAGCCCGCCATCTCGCTCACTCACCACTCACTCACTCACCAACTCGCTCACTCACCACTCACCCACCCACCCACTCGCCCACTCACCCACTAACCCACTCACCACTCACCACTCACTCACCAACTCACTCACCAACTCACTCACCAACTCACTCACCAACTCACTCACCAACTCACTCACCAACTCACTCACCAACTCACTCACCACTCACTCACCAACTCACTCACCAACTCACTCACCAACTCACCAACTCACTCACCAACTCACTCACCAACTCACTCACCACTCACTCACCAACTCACTCACCACTCACTCACCAACTCACTCACCCACTCACCAACTCACTCACCAACTCACCACTCACTCACCAACTCACTCACCAACTCACTCACCAACTCACCAACTCACTCACCAACTCACTCACCAACTCACTCACCACACACTCACCAACTCACTCACCAACTCAATCACCAACTCACCACTCACTCACCACTCACCAACTCACTCACCACTCACTCACCAACTCGCTCACCACTCACCACTCACTCACCACTCACTCACCAACTCGCTCACCACTCACCACTCACTCACCAAGTCGCTCACCAACTCACCAACTCACTCGCTCACCAACTCGCTCACCAACTCACTCACCAAGTCGCTCACCAACTCACCACTCACTCACCAACTCACCAACTCACCAACTCACCAACTCACTCACCACTCACTCACCAACTCGCTCACCACTCACCACTCACTCACCACTCACTCACCAAGTCGCTCACCAACTCACCAACTCACTCGCTCACTAAGTCGCTCACCAACTCACTCACCAACTCGCTCACCAACTCACTCACCAACTAGCCCGCCATCTCGCTCACTCACCACTCACTCACTCACCAACTCGCTCACTCACCACTCACCCACCCACCCACTCGCCCACTCACCCACTAACCCACTCACCACTCACCACTCACTCACCAACTCAGCAACTCACTCACCACCTCGCTCACCACTCACCACTCACCACTCACCCACTCACCCACCCACTCACCCACTCACTCACCCACCCACTCACTCACCCACTCACTCACTCACCCACTCACTCACTCACCCACCCACTCACCCACTCACTCACTCACTCACCCACCAACCCCCCCACGTGACCAGGGAGACGCGGGGTTGACGGGCCGCAAGGTGATCGTGGACACGTACGGTGGCTGGGGGGCCCATGGTGGAGGGGGCCTTCTCTCCCCCCCCCCACTAACCCCTCCACCCACCAACCCCCCCACCCACCAGGGAGACGCGGGGTTGACGGGCCGCAAGGTGATCGTGGACACGTACGGTGGCTGGGGGGCCCATGGTGGAGGGGGCCTTCTCTCCCCCCCCCACTAACCCCTCCACCCACCAACCCACCCACCCCACCCACCAGGGAGACGCGGGGTTGACGGGCCGCAAGGTGATCGTGGACACGTACGGTGGCTGGGGGGCCCATGGTGGAGGGGGCCTTCTCTCCCCCCCCCCACTAACCCCTCCACCCACCAACCCCCCCCACCATGACCAGGGAGACGCGGGGTTGACGGGCCGCAAGGTGATCGTGGACACGTACGGTGGCTGGGGGGCCCATGGTGGAGGGGGCTTTCTCTCCCCCCCCCCACTAACCCCTCCACCCACCAACCCCCCCACCAACCCACCCCACCCACCAGGGAGACGCGGGGTTGACGGGCCGCAAGGTGATCGTGGACACGTACGGTGGCTGGGGGGGCCCATGGTGGAGGGGGCCTTCTCTCCCCCCCCCCCACTAACCCCTCCACCCACCAACCCCCCCACCCACCATGACCAGGGAGACGCGGGGTTGACGGGCCGCAAGGTGATCGTGGACACGTACGGTGGCTGGGGGGCCCATGGTGGAGGGGCTTTCTCCGGCAAGGACTTCTCCAAAGTCGACCGCTCGGCAGCCTATGCAGCTCGTTGGGTGGCCAAGTCGCTCGTCACAGCAGGGCTCTGTCGGAGGGTCCTGGTGCAGGTGAGGAGGTGGTGGTGAGGGTGAGGAGGTGAGGGTGAGGAGGTGAGGGTGAGGAGGTGAGGGTGAGGTGGTGGTGAGGGTGAGGTGTGGTGATGGTGGTGGTGGTGGTGATGATGGTGGTGTCTATGCAGCTCGTTGGGTGGCCAAGTCGCTCGTCACAGCAGGGCTCTGTCGGAGGGTCCTGGTGCAGGTGAGGAGGAGGTGGTGAGGAGGTGGTGAGGGTGAGGAGGTGAGGGTGAGGGTGTGGTGGAGGTGGTGATGGTGGTGGTGATGGTGGTGTCTATGCAGCTCGTTGGGTGGCCAAGTCGCTCGTCACAGCAGGGCTCTGTCGGAGGGTCCTGGTGCAGGTGAGGAGGTGGTGAGGGTGGTGAGGAGGTGAGGGTGAGGTGGTGGTGAGGGTGAGGGTGAGGTGGTGATGGTGGTGGTGATGATGGTGGTGATGGTGGTGAGGGTGGTGATGGTGGTGATGATGGTGGTGTCTATGCAGCTCGTTGGGTGGCCAAGTCGCTCGTCACAGCAGGGCTCTGTCGGAGGGTCCTGGTGCAGGTGAGGAGGTGGTGAGGAGGGTGAGGAGGTGAGGGTGAGGAGGTGAGGGTGAGGGTGAGGAGGTGAGTGTGGTGATGGTGATGATGGTGGTTGTGATGGTGGTGATGATGGTGGTGAGGGTGGTGATGGTGGTGATGATGGTGGTGAGGGTGGTGATGGTGGTGGTGATGATGGTGGTGTCTATGCAGCTCGTTGGGTGGCCAAGTCGCTCGTCACAGCAGGGCTCTGTCGGAGGGTCCTGGTGCAGGTGAGGAGGTGAGGGTGAGGAGGTGAGGGTGATGGTGAGGTGTGGTGGTGGTGATGGTGGTGGTGGTGATGGTGGTGTCTATGCAGCTCGTTGGGTGGCCAAGTCGCTCGTCACAGCAGGGCTCTGTCGGAGGGTCCTGGTGCAGGTGAGGAGGTGGTGAGGGTGAGGAGGTGAGGGTGAGGAGGTGAGGGTGAGGGTGAGGTGTGGTGGTGGTGGTGGTGATGATGGTGGTGTCTATGCAGCTCGTTGGGTGGCTAAGTCGCTCGTCACAGCAGGGCTCTGTCGGAGGGTCCTGGTGCAGGTGAGGAGGTGGTGAGGAGGTGAGGGTGAGGAGGTGAGGGTGAGGAGGTGAGGGTGATGGTGGTGATGATGGTGGTGTCTATGCAGCTCGTTGGGTGGCCAAGTCGCTCGTCACAGCAGGGCTCTGTCGGAGGGTCCTGGTGCAGGTGAGGAGGTGGTGGTGAGGGTGAGGAGGTGAGGGTGAGGAGGTGAGGGTGAGGTGGTGATGGTGATGGTGGTGGTGGTGGTGATGGTGGTGTCTATGCAGCTCGTTGGGTGGCCAAGTCGCTCGTCACAGCAGGGCTCTGTCGGAGGGTCCTGGTGCAGGTGAGGAGGTGGTGGTGAGGGTGGTGAGGAGGTGAGGGTGAGGGTGAGGAGGTGGTGAGGGTGAGGAGGTGAGGGTGGTGGTGATGGTGATGGTGGTGGTGATGATGGTGGTGTCTATGCAGCTCGTTGGGTGGCCAAGTCGCTCGTCACAGCAGGGCTCTGTCGGAGGGTCCTGGTGCAGGTGAGGAGGTGGTGAGGAGGTGAGGGTGAGGAGGTGAGGGTGAGGGTGAGGAGGTGAGGGTGAGGTGGTGGTGAGGTGTGGTGGTGATGGTGGTGAGGGTGAGGTGGTGAGGGTGATGGTGAGGTGATGGTGAGGTGTGGTGGTGTCTATGCAGCTCGTTGGGTGGCTAAGTCGCTCGTTACAGCAGGGCTCTGTCGGAGGGTCCTGGTGCAGGTGAGGAGGTGGTGAGGAGGTGGTGAGGGTGAGGAGGTGAGGGTGAGGAGGTGAGGGTGAGGTGGTGGTGAGTGTGAGGTGTGGTGGTGTCTATGCAGCTCGTTGGGTGGCTAAGTCGCTCGTCACAGCAGGACTCTGTCGGAGGGTCCTGGTGCAGGTGAGGAGGTGGTGAGGGTGAGGAGGTGAGGGTGAGGAGGTGAGGTGAGGGTGAGGTGGTGATGGTGAGGGTGAGGTGGTGATGGTGGTGGTGATGATGGTGGTGTCTATGCAGCTCGTTGGGTGGCTAAGTCGCTCGTCACAGCAGGGCTCTGTCGGAGGGTCCTGGTGCAGGTGAGGAGGTGGTGGTGAGGTGGTGAGGGTGAGGTGGTGGTGGTGAGGGTGAGGGGGGTGATGGTAGCTAGTAAACTAGCTAGTTTACTAGCTAGTTTAGCTAGTAAACTAGCTAGTTCACTAGCTGGTTTGGTAGCTAGTTCACTAGCTGGTGTGGTAGCTAGTTAACTAGTTAGTTAACTAGTTAGTGTGGTTACCTCTGGTTCACAGGTGGCGTATGCTATCGGAGTGAGCCACCCGCTTACTAACTAGTTTACTAGTTTACTAGCTAGTTTACTAGCTGGTGTGATAGCTAGTTTACTAGTTTACTAGCTAGTTTACTAGCTAGCTAGTTTACTAGCTAGTTTACTAGTTTACTAGTTTACTAGCTAGCTAGTTTACTAGCTAGCTAGTTTACTAGCTAGTTTACTAGTTAACTAGCTAGTTAACTAGCTAGTTAACTAGCTAGTTAACTAGTTAGTGTGGTTACCTCTGGTTCACAGGTGGCGTATGCTATCGGAGTGAGCCACCCGCTTACTAACTAGTTTACTAGCTAGCTAGTTTACTAGTTTACTAGCTAGTTTACTAGTTAGTTTACTAGTTAACTAGTTAGTTAACTAGTTAGTGTGGTTACCTGTGGTTCACAGGTGGCGTATGCTATCGGAGTGAGCCACCCGCTTACTAACTAGTTTACTAGCTAGCTAGTTTACTAGTTTACTAGCTAGTTTACTAGTTAACTAGCTAGTTAACTAGTTAGTTAACTAGTTAGTGTGGTTACCTGTGGTTCACAGGTGGCGTATGCTATCGGAGTGAGCCACCCGCTTACTAACTAGTTTACTAGCTAGCTAGTTTACTAGTTTACTAGTTAGTTAACTAGTTAGTTTACTAGTTAACTAGTTAGTTTACTAGTTAGTGTGGTTACCTCTGGTTCACAGGTGGCGTATGCTATCGGAGTGAGCCACCCGCTTACTAACTAGTTTACTAGCTAGCTAGTTTACTAGTTTACTAGTTAGTTTACTAGTTAGTTTACTAGTTTACTAGTTAGTTAACTAGTTAACTAGTTAGTTAACTAGTTAGTGTGGTTACCTGTGGTTCACAGGTGGCGTATGCTATCGGAGTGAGCCACCCGCTTACTAACTAGTTTACTAGCTGGTGTGATAGCTAGTTTACTAGTTAGTTTACTAGTTTACTAGCTAGTTTACTAGTTTGCTAGTTAGTTAACTAGTTAGTTAACTAGTTAGTGTGGTTACCTGTGGTTCACAGGTGGCGTATGCTATCGGAGTGAGCCATCCGCTCTCCATCTCAATCTTCCACTACGGGACGTCTCAGCGCTCTGAGCGGGAACTGCTCCAAATCGTCAACGCTAACTTTGACCTCCGACCTGGTGTTATTGTCAGGTGTGTCACTGTGTGTGTGTCACTGTGTGTGTCACTGTGTGTGTGTGTGTGTCACTGTGTGTCACTGTGTGTGTGTCACTGTGTGTGTGTGTGTCACTGTGTGTGTCACTGTGTGTGTGTCACTGTGTGTGTGTCACTGTGTGTGTGTGTGTCACTGTGTGTGTCACTGTGTGTGTGTGTGTCACTGTGTGTGTCACTGTGTGTGACACTGTGTGTGTGTCACTGTGTGTGTGTGTGTCACTGTGTGTGTGTGTCACTGTGTGTGTCACTGTGTGTGTCACTGTGTGTGTCACTGTGTGTGTCACTGTGTGTGTCACTGTGTGTGTGTCACTGTGTGTGTCACTGTGTGTGTCACTGTGTGTGTGTCACTGTGTGTGTGTCACTGTGTGTGTGTGTGTCACTGTGTGTGTGTGTGTCACTGTGTGTGTGTGTGTCACTGTGTGTGTGTGTGTCACTGTGTGTGTGTCACTGTGTGTCACTGTGTGTGTCACTGTGTGTGACACTGTGTGTGTGTCACTGTGTGTGTGTGTCACTGTGTGTGTGTCACTGTGTGTGTCACTGTGTGTGTGTCACTGTGTGTCTCACTGTGTGTGTCTCACTGTGTGTGTGTCACTGTGTGTGTGTCACTGTGTGTGTCACTGTGTGTGTGTCACTGTGTGTGTGTGTCACTGTGTGTGTGTCACTGTGTGTGTGTCACTGTGTGTGTGTGTCACTGTGTGTGTGTGTCACTGTGTGTGTGTCACTGTGTGTGTGTCACTGTGTGTGTGTCACTGTGTGTGTGTCACTGTGTGTGTGTCACTGTGTGTGTGTCATTGTGTGTGTGTCACTGTGTGTGTGTCACTGTGTGTGTCACTGTGTGTGTCACTGTGTGTGTGTGTCACTGTGTGTCACTGTGTGTGTGTCACTGTGTGTGTGTCACTGTGTGTGTGTCACTGTGTGTGTGTCATTGTGTGTGTGTCACTGTGTGTGTGTCACTGTGTGTGTCACTGTGTGTGTGTCACTGTGTGTGTGTCACTGTGTGTGTGTCACTGTGTGTGTCACTGTGTGTGTCACTGTGTGTGTCACTGTGTGTGTCACTGTGTGTGTGTCACTGTGTGTGTGTCACTGTGTGTGTGTGTGTCACTGTGTGTGTGTGTCACTGTGTGTGTGTCACTGTGTGTGTCACTGTGTGTGTGTGTGTCACTGTGTGTGTGTGTGTCACTGTGTGTGTCACTGTGTGTGTGTCACTGTGTGTGTCACTGTGTGTGTGTGTGTCACTGTGTGTGTGTCACTGTGTGTGTCACTGTGTGTGTCACTGTGTGTGTCACTGTGTGTGTGTGTCACTGTGTGTGTGTCACTGTGTGTGTGTGTGTCACTGTGTGTGTCACTGTGTGTGTCACTGTGTGTGTGTGTGTCACTGTGTGTGTCACTGTGTGTGTCACTGTGTGTGTGTGTCACTGTGTGTGTCACTGTGTGTGTCACTGTGTGTCACTGTGTGTCACTGTGTGTGTGTATGTCACTGTGTGTGTGTGTGTCACTGTGTGTGTGTGTGTCACTGTGTGTGTGTGTGTCACTGTGTGTGTGTCACTGTGTGTGTGTCACTGTGTGTGTCACTGTGTGTGTGTCACTGTGTGTGTCACTGTGTGTGTGTCACTGTGTGTGTCACTGTGTGTGTCACTGTGTGTGTCACTGTGTGTGTGTCACTGTGTGTGTCACTGTGTGTGTGTCACTGTGTGTGTGTCACTGTGTGTGTGTCACTGTGTGTGTGTCACTGTGTGTGTCACTGTGTGTGTCACTGTGTGTGTGTGTCACTGTGTGTCACTGTGTGTGTGTGTCACTGTGTGTGTCACTGTGTGTGTCACTGTGTGTGTGTGTCACTGTGTGTGTCACTGTGTGTGTCACTGTGTGTGTCACTGTGTGTGTCACTGTGTGTGTCACTGTGTGTGTCACTGTGTGTGTGTCACTGTGTGTGTCACTGTGTGTGTGTCACTGTGTGTCACTGTGTGTGTGTGTCACTGTGTGTGTCACTGTGTGTGTCACTGTGTGTGTCACTGTGTGTGTCACTGTGTGTGTCACTGTGTGTGTGTGTCACTGTGTGTCACTGTGTGTGTGTGTCACTGTGTGTCACTGTGTGTGTGTCACTGTGTGTGTCACTGTGTGTGTGTCACTGTGTGTGTGTGTCACTGTGTGTGTGTCACTGTGTGTCACTGTGTGTCACTGTGTGTGTGTCACTGTGTGTGTGTGTGTCACTGTGTGTGACACTGTGTGTGTGTCACTGTGTGTGTGTCACTGTGTGTGTCACTGTGTGTGTCACTGTGTGTGTGTGTCACTGTGTGTCACTGTGTGTGTGTGTCACTGTGTGTGTGTGTGTCACTGTGTGTGTGTGTGTCACTGTGTGTGTGTGTGTCACTGTGTGTGTGTGTCACTGTGTGTGTGTGTGTCACTGTGTGTGTGTCACTGTGTGTGTGTGTCACTGTGTGTGTGTGTCACTGTGTGTGTGTGTCACTGTGTGTGTGTGTCACTGTGTGTGTCAGTGTGTGTGTCAGTGTGTGTGTGTGTGTGTCAGTGTGTGTCACTGTGTGTGTGTGTCACTGTGTGTCACTGTGTGTGTCACTGTGTGTGTCACTGTGTGTGTGTGTCACTGTGTGTGTCACTGTGTGTGTCACTGTGTGTGTCACTGTGTGTCACTGTCTGTGTGTCACTGTGTGTGTCACTGTGTGTGTGTCACTGTGTGTGTCACTGTGTGTGTCACTGTGTGTGTGTCACTGTGTGTGTCACTGTGTGTGTGTCACTGTGTGTGTGTCACTGTGTGTGTGTCACTGTGTGTGTGTGTCACTGTGTGTGTGTGTCACTGTGTGTGTGTGTCACTGTGTGTGTGTGTCACTGTGTGTGTGTGTCACTGTGTGTGTGTGTCACTGTGTGTGTGTGTCACTGTGTGTGTGTGTCACTGTGTGTGTCACTGTGTGTGTGTCACTGTGTGTGACACTGTGTGTGTCATTGTGTGTGTCACTGTGTGTGTGTCACTGTGTGTGTCACTGTGTGTGTGTCACTGTGTGTGTGTCACTGTGTGTGTGTCACTGTGTGTGTGTCACTGTGTGTGTCACTGTGTGTGTGTGTCACTGTGTGTGTGTCACTGTGTGTGTCACTGTGTGTGTGTCACTGTGTGTGTGTCACTGTGTGTGTGTGTGTGTCACTGTGTCAGTGTGTGTCACTGTGTCAGTGTGTGTCACTGTGTGTGTGTGTGTCACTGTGTGTGTCACTGTGTGTGTGTCACTGTGTGTGTGTCACTGTGTGTGTCACTGTGTGTGTCACTGTGTGTGTCACTGTGTGTGTGTCACTGTGTGTGTCACTGTGTGTGTGTGTCACTGTGTGTGTGTGTCACTGTGTGTGTGTGTCACTGTGTGTGTCACTGTGTGTGTCACTGTGTGTGTGTCACTGTGTGTGTGTCACTGTGTGTGTGTCACTGTGTGTGTGTGTCACTGTGTGTGTCACTGTGTGTGTCACTGTGTGTGTGTCACTGTGTGTGTCACTGTGTGTGTCACTGTGTGTGTGTCACTGTGTGTGTGTCACTGTGTGTGTCACTGTGTGTCACTGTGTGTGTGTGTCACTGTGTGTGTATCACTGTGTGTGTGTCACTGTGTGTGTGTCATTGTGTGTGTCACTGTGTGTGTCACTGTGTGTGTCACTGTGTGTGTCACTGTGTGTGTCACTGTGTGTGTGTGTCACTGTGTGTGTCACTGTGTGTGTCATTGTGTGTGTCACTGTGTGTGTCACTGTGTGTGTGTCACTGTGTGTGTGTCACTGTGTGTGTGTCACTGTGTGTGTCACTGTGTGTGTCACTGTGTGTGTGTCACTGTGTGTGTCACTGTGTGTGTGTGTCACTGTGTGTGTGTGTCACTGTGTGTGTGTGTCACTGTGTGTGTGTCACTGTGTGTGTCACTGTGTGTGTCACTGTGTGTGTCACTGTGTGTGTCAGTGTGTGTGTCAGTGTGTGTGTCACTGTGTGTGTGTGTCAGTGTGTGTGTGTGTGTCACTGTGTGTGTGTGTCACTGTGTGTGTGTGTCACTGTGTGTGTCACTGTGTGTGTCACTGTGTGTGTCACTGTGTGTGTGTCACTGTGTGTGTGTCACTGTGTGTGTGTGTGTGTGTCACTGTGTGTGTGTCACTGTGTGTGTGTGTCGCTGTGTGTGTGTCAGTGTGTGTCACTGTGTGTGTGTGTCACTGTGTGTGTCACTGTGTGTGTCACTGTGTGTGTCACTGTGTGTGTGTGTCACTGTGTGTGTCACTGTGTGTGTCACTGTGTGTGTCACTGTGTGTCACTGTCTGTGTGTCACTGTGTGTGTCACTGTGTGTGTGTCACTGTGTGTGTCACTGTGTGTGTCACTGTGTGTGTGTCACTGTGTGTGTGTCACTGTGTGTGTGTCACTGTGTGTGTGTCACTGTGTGTGTGTGTCACTGTGTGTGTGTCACTGTGTGTGTGTGTCACTGTGTGTGTGTGTCACTGTGTGTGTGTGTCACTGTGTGTGTGTGTCACTGTGTGTGTGTCACTGTGTGTGTGTGTCACTGTGTGTGTGTGTCACTGTGTGTGTGTCACTGTGTGTGTGTCACTGTGTGTGTGTCACTGTGTGTGTCACTGTGTGTGTCACTGTGTGTGTCACTGTGTGTGTCACTGTGTGTGTGTCACTGTGTGTGTGTCACTGTGTGTGTGTCACTGTGTGTGTGTCACTGTGTGTGTGTCACTGTGTGTGTGTGTGTCACTGTGTGTGTGTGTGTCACTGTGTGTGTGTGTGTCACTGTGTGTGTGTGTGTCACTGTGTGTGTGTGTGTCACTGTGTGTGTGTGTGTCACTGTGTGTGTGTGTCACTGTGTGTGTGTGTCACTGTGTGTGTCACTGTGTGTGTCACTGTGTGTGTCACTGTGTGTGTCACTGTGTGTGTGTCACTGTGTGTGTGTCACTGTGTGTGTGTCACTGTGTGTGTGTCACTGTGTGTGTGTCACTGTGTGTGTGTCACTGTGTGTGTGTCACTGTGTGTGTGTCACTGTGTGTGTGTCACTGTGTGTGTGTCACTGTGTGTGTGTCACTGTGTGTGTGTGTCACTGTGTGTGTGTGTCACTGTGTGTGTGTGTCACTGTGTGTGTGTCACTGTGTGTGTGTGTCACTGTGTGTGTGTGTCACTGTGTGTGTGTGTCACTGTGTGTGTGTGTCACTGTGTGTGTCACTGTGTGTGTCACTGTGTGTGTCACTGTGTGTGTCACTGTGTGTGTCACTGTGTGTGTCACTGTGTGTGTGTGTCACTGTGTGTGTGTGTCACTGTGTGTGTGTGTCACTGTGTGTGTGTCACTGTGTGTGTGTCACTGTGTGTGTGTGTGTGTGTCACTGTGTGTGTGTCACTGTGTGTGTGTGTGTGTGTCACTGTGTGTGTCACTGTGTGTCACTGTGTGTGTGTGTCACTGTGTGTGTGTGTCACTGTGTGTCACTGTGTGTGTCACTGTGTGTGTCACTGTGTGTGTCACTGTGTGTGTCACTGTGTGTGTGTGTCACTGTGTGTGTGTGTGTCACTGTGTGTGTGTGTGTCACTGTGTGTGTGTGTGTCACTGTGTGTGTCACTGTGTGTGTGTGTCACTGTGTGTGTCACTGTGTGTGTGTGTCACTGTGTGTGTGTGTGTCACTGTGTGTGTGTGTGTCACTGTGTGTGTGTGTGTCACTGTGTGTGTGTGTCACTGTGTGTGTGTGTGTCACTGTGTGTGTGTGTCACTGTGTGTGTGTGTCACTGTGTGTGTGTGTCACTGTGTGTGTGTGTCACTGTGTGTGTGTGTCACTGTGTGTGTCAGTGTGTGTGTGTGTGTGTCACTGTGTGTGTCACTGTGTGTGTGTGTCACTGTGTGTGTGTGTGTGTCACTGTGTGTGTCACTGTGTGTGTGTGTCACTGTGTGTGTGTGTCACTGTGTGTGTGTGTCACTGTGTGTCACTGTGTGTGTGTGTCACTGTGTGTCACTGTGTGTCACTGTGTGTCACTGTGTGTCACTGTGTGTGTGTGTCACTGTGTGTGTCACTGTGTGTGTCACTGTGTGTGTCACTGTGTGTGTGTGTCACTGTGTGTGTCACTGTGTGTGTGTCACTGTGTGTGTGTCACTGTGTGTGTGTCACTGTGTGTGTGTCACTGTGTGTGTGTCACTGTGTGTGTGTCACTGTGTGTCACTGTGTGTCACTGTGTGTGTCACTGTGTGTGTCACTGTGTGTGTGTCACTGTGTGTGTCACTGTGTGTGTCACTGTGTGTGTGTCACTGTGTGTGTGTCACTGTGTGTGTGTGTGTCACTGTGTGTGTGTGTGTCACTGTGTGTGTGTGTGTGTCACTGTGTGTGTGTGTGTCACTGTGTGTGTGTGTGTGTCACTGTGTGTGTGTGTGTGTCACTGTGTGTGTGTGTGTGTCACTGTGTGTCACTGTGTGTCACTGTGTGTCACTGTGTGTGTGTCACTGTGTGTGTGTCACTGTGTGTGTCACTGTGTGTGTGTCACTGTGTGTGTCACTGTGTGTGTGTCACTGTGTGTGTCACTGTGTGTCACTGTGTGTGTGTCACTGTGTGTGTGTCACTGTGTGTGTGTCACTGTGTGTGTGTCACTGTGTGTGTGTCGCTGTGTGTGTGTCACTGTGTGTGTCACTGTGTGTGTGTCACTGTGTGTGTCACTGTGTGTGTGTCACTGTGTGTGTCACTGTGTGTCACTGTGTGTGTGTCACTGTGTGTGTCACTGTGTGTGTGTCACTGTGTGTGTCACTGTGTGTGTGTGTCACTGTGTGTGTGTCACTGTGTGTGTGTGTCACTGTGTGTGTGTGTCACTGTGTGTGTGTGTCACTGTGTGTGTGTGTCGCTGTGTGTGTGTGTGTCGCTGTGTGTGTGTGTCAGTGTGTGTGTGTGTCGCTGTGTGTGTCACTGTGTGTGTGTGTGTCACTGTGTGTGTGTGTGTCACTGTGTGTGTGTCACTGTGTGTGTGTCACTGTGTGTGTCACTGTGTGTGTCACTGTGTGTGTGTGTGTCACTGTGTGTGTGTGTGTCGCTGTGTGTGTGTGTCGCTGTGTGTGTGTGTCACTGTGTGTGTGTGTCACTGTGTGTGTGTCACTGTGTGTGTGTGTCACTGTGTGTGTGTCACTGTGTGTGTGTCACTGTGTGTGTGTCACTGTGTGTGTGTCACTGTGTGTGTGTGTCACTGTGTGTGTGTGTGTCACTGTGTGTGTCACTGTGTCACTGTGTGTGTCACTGTGTCACTGTGTGTGTCACTGTGTCACTGTGTGTGTGTGTGTGTCACTGTGTGTGTGTGTGTGTGTCACTGTGTGTGTGTGTGTGTCACTGTGTGTGTGTGTCACTGTGTGTGTGTGTCACTGTGTGTGTGTGTCGCTGTGTGTGTGTGTCGCTGTGTGTGTGTGTCACTGTGTGTGTGTGTCACTGTGTGTGTGTGTCACTGTGTGTGTGTGTGTCACTGTGTGTGTGTGTCACTGTGTGTGTGTCGCTGTGTGTGTGTGTCGCTGTGTGTGTGTGTCGCTGTGTGTGTGTGTCGCTGTGTGTGTGTGTCGCTGTGTGTGTGTGTCACTGTGTGTGTGTGTCACTGTGTGTGTCACTGTGTCACTGTGTGTGTCACTGTGTGTGTGTGTGTCACTGTGTGTGTGGTGGTTCAGGGATTTGGATCTGAAGCGACCTATCTATCAGAGCACTGCCTGCTATGGACATTTCGGACGCCCGGAATTCCCCTGGGAGCAACCCAAGAAGCTGAAATTCTGAGACACACGGAGAGAGACACACGGAGAGAGACACGGGGAGAGAGAGACACGGGGAGAGAGACACGGGGAGAGAGACACGGGGACATGGGGAGAGAGACACGGGGAGAGAGAGACACGGGGAGAGAGAGACACGGGGAGAGAGAGACACGGGGAGAGAGAGACACGGGGAGAGAGAGACACGGGGAGAGAGAGACACGGGGAGAGAGAGACACGGGGAGAGAGAGACACGGGGAGAGAGAGACACGGGGAGAGAGACACGGGGAGAGAGAGACACGGGGAGAGAGACACACGGGGAGAGAGAGACACGGGGAGAGAGACACACGGGGAGAGAGACACACGGGGAGAGAGACACACGGGGAGAGACACACGGGGACATGGGGAGAGACACGGGGAGAGAGAGACACAGGGGAGAGACACCACGGGGAGAGAGACACAGGGGAGAGACACCACGGGGAGACACGGGGACATGGGGAGAGACACGGGGGAGACACGGGGAGAGAGACACGGGGAGACACGGGGAGAGACACACAGAGAGAGACACGGGGACAGGGGGAGACACAGGGAGAGAGACACGGGGAGAGACACGGGGGGAGACCCGGGGAGAGACACGGGGAGAGACACAGGGGGGAGAGACGGGGAGACACACAGAGAGAGACACGGGGACAGGGGGAGACACGGGAGAGACACGGGGGAGACGCTGGAAGACGACACGCAGGGAGACACGGAGAGATTCTCGGAGACACGGGGAGAGACACGGAGAGACACGGAGACACACGGAGAGACACGGAGAGACACGGGGAGAGACACGGAGAGATTCTCGGAGACACGGGGAGAGACACGGAGAGACACGGGGAGAGACACGGAGAGATTCTCGGAGACACGGGGAGAGACACGGAGAGACACGGGGACACACGGAGAGACACGGAGAGACACGGAGAGATTCTCGGAGACACGGGGAGAGACACGGAGAGACACGGGGGGAGACACGGAGAGATTCTGGGAGACACGGGGAGAGACACGGAGAGACACGGAGAGACACGGAGAGACACGGAGAGACACGGAGAGACACGGAGAGACACGGAGAGACACGGGGGGAGACACGGAGAGATTCTCGGAGACACGGGGAGAGACACGGAGAGACACGGGGAGAGACACGGAGAGACACGGAGAGATTCTCGGAGACACGGGGAGAGACACGGAGAGACACGGGGAGAGACACGGAGAGACACGGAGAGACACGGAGAGACACGGAGAGATTCTCGGAGACACGGGGAGAGACACGGGGAGAGACACGGAGAGACACGGAGAGACACGGAGAGATTCTCGGAGACACGGGGAGAGACACGGAGAGACACGGGGAGAGACACGGAGAGACACGGAGAGACACGGAGAGATTCTCGGAGACACACGGAGAGACACGGAGAGATTCTCGGAGACACACGGAGAGACACGGAGAGACACGGGGGGAGACACGGAGAGACACGGGGAGACACGGAGAGACACGGAGAGATTCTCGGAGACACGGGGAGAGACACGGAGAGACACGGGGAGAGACACGGAGAGACACGGGGGGAGACACGGGGGGAGATACGGGGGGAGACACGGGGGGAGACACGGGGGGAGACACGGGGGGAGACACGGGGACATGGGGGGGAGATACGGGGGAGATTCTCGGAGACACGGAGACACACGGAGACACACGGAGACACGGAGAGATGTACGGTATAGAAAGTTTAGATCTCACCCACCCACTCACCCACCCACTCACTCACCAACTCACTCACTCACTCACCCACTCACTCACCAACTCACTCACTCACTACTCCGGTGTGATACAGAAAAACCGGCTATTCCTTCGCGATTGCAAACACCTCACTCACTCACTCACCTACTCACTCACCTACCCACCTACTCACTCACCTACTCACCCACTCTCCCACCCACTCACTCACCAACCCACCCACTCACTCACTCTCCCACCCACTCACTCACCCACCCACCCACTCACCCACCCACTCACTCACCCACTCACTCACTCACCCTCACTCACCCACCCACTCATCCACCCACTCACTCACCCACCAACTCACCCACCCACTACTCCGGTGTGATACAGAAAAGCCGGTCAAATGCCATCTGAAACACTCTTAAAGCACTTTACACACTCACACTCACTGTGTCACTCACTCACTGTGTCACTCACTCACTCTCACTCACACTCACTGACACCCACTCACACCCACTCACTCACACACTCACTCACTCGCTCACCCCCTCACTCACACTCACTCACACTCGCTCACCCCCTCACTCACTACACCGGTGTGATACAGAAAAGCCGGCTTTACCTTCGCGATCGCAAACACCTCACCCACTCACCTACTCACTCACCTACTCACCCACCCACTCACCCACCCACTCACCTACTCACTCACCTACTCACTCACTCACCTACTCACCTACTCACTCGCCTACTCACTCACCTACTCAATCACTCACTCACCTACTCACTCACTACACCGGTGTGATACAGAAAAACCGGCTATTCCTTCGCGATCACAAACACCTCACTCACTCACCTACTTACTCACCTACTCACTCACCTACTCACCCACTCACTCACCCACTCACCTACTCACTCACTCACCCACTCACCTACTCACTCACCTGCCTACTCACTGTGTCATACAGACAAGCAGGGTGAGCGAGTGGTGAGCGGTGAGCGAGTGTGGTGAGTGAGTGGTGAGTGTGGTGCATTTTAGGCCAGTGTTGTACAGAGAAGCTGGTCCGTTTACAGTACCACCACTCACCAACTCGCTCACCAACTCGCTCAGCCGCTCACCAACTCGCTCACCAACTCGCTCATCCACTCACTCGCTCAGCCACTCACCAACTCGCTCAGCCACTCACCAACTCGCTCACCAACTCGCTCACCAACTCGCGCAGCCACTCACCAACTCGCTCAGCCATTCGCCAGTTCGCTCAGCCACTCGCCAACTCGCTCAGCCACTCACCAACTCGCTCAGCCACTCACCAACTCGCTCAGCCACTCACCAACTCGCTCAGCCACTCACCAACTCGCTCAGCCACTCACCAACTCGCTCATCCACTCACTCAGCCACTCACCAACTCGCTCAGCCACTCACCAACTCGCTCACCAACTCGCTCAGCCATTCACCAACTCGCTCACCAACCAACTCGCTCACCAACCTGCTCACCCACTCACCAGCTCACCAACTGAACTCGCTCAGCCACTCACCAAATCGCTCACCCACTCACTCACCAACGCATCCACTCGCTCACCCACTCGCTCACCAACCAACTCAACAACTTTCTCACCAACTCGCTCACCAACTCGCTCAGCCACTCACCAACTCGCTCACCAACTCGCTCAGCCACTCACCTACTCGCTCACCAACTCGCTCAGCCACTCACCAACTCGCTCAGCCACTCACCAACTCGCTCAGCCACTCGCCAACTCGCTCAGCCACTCACCAACTCGCTCAGCCACTCACGAACTCGCTCACCAACTCGCTCATCCACTCACTCGCTCAGCCACTCACCAACTCGCTCACCAACTCGCTCAGCCACTCACCAACTTGCTCACCAACTCGCTCAGCCATTCACCAACTCGCTCACCAACTCACCCACTCGCTCACCAACCCACCCACTTGCTCACCAACCAACTCATCCACTCGCTCACCCACTCGCTCACCCACTCACCCACTGGCTCACCAACCAACTAACCCACTCACCAGCTCACCAACTCAACAACTCCCTCAGCCACTCACCAAATCGCTCACCCACCCACTCACCAACTCATCCACTCGCTCACCAACCAACTCAGCCATTCACTCACCCACGCACCAACTTGCTCACCAACTCATCAACTCGCTCAGCCACTCACCAAATCGCTCACCCACTCGCTCGCCAACCAACTCGCTTACCCACTCGCTCACCAACTCACCCACTCGCTTACCAACCAACTAAACTTTCTCACCAACTCGCTCACCAACCAACTAACCCACTCGCACACCCACTCACCAGCTCACCAACTCACCAACTCGCTCAGCCACTCACCAACTCACCCATGCACTCACCAACTCGCTCACCCACTCACCAGCTCACCAACTCACTCATCAACTCACCCATTCACTCACCAACTCGACATTTTAATGTGTATCACGTTTGACGGTAACATGCTAATTACATGCTAAGTACATGCCAATTAAATGCTAATGATGATCACGCGTGGAGTCTGTTGATCGCACGCGTGCGCGCCGAATGAGATGTTAATGACATGTTAAGTATATGGTAATGAGATGTTAAGTGTATACTAATTTATGAGATGACATCACTCACGGAATCGATTCCGTGAATAATCGCGCGCGTCAGCGGAGGAATCGGAAAGGTAAGAATCAACGCTGGAATCGACGAATTCCTTCCCATTTCAATTTGCTGGGCTAAGGGGAATCGATCCAAATGGCTATGAATCGATTCTGTCTTGTAAACGAACAAACTGGAATCGGTTAAGTAATCGTCACAAGCGATTCTCACGACTGTGACCCACAAAGATAAAGATCCCCCATATAGCCTTAACAGACTGTAGGGGCAAGTGCTGTTAGCAAGCACCAGCTATGAAGGCCGGATCGGTACACGAGGGGGTGGGTGGCCAGCACCACGCCCGACCGCCTTTGTCTCCCCAGTGGCAATGTTTACTGCACACCGCACCAGGTACTCATTTGAGGCTGAGTCGACCTAGGGGAGGCCCGGGACCGGTTCAGATAATCGTCACTGGTGTTGGTGGCCGTGAGCGGGAATCGTACCCGGGTCGCCAGGTTCATAGCGCGGCGTAGCGCTAACCGCTACACTACCGCTCCACACAACACACAGACAGACACACACAGACACACACACACAGTGACACACACACAGTGACACACACAGTGACACACAGTGACAACAACAACAACCGCCATTCGCCACCAAGTGGCGGTGACGTCACCACGACGCTTGTGCCAGGCTATGTGCACCCTGAGGCCACGTGAAGTGTCGAACGCCCGCTGGCAGGAGGTCACGGGGCAGACCCAGCAGGTGCCACGGGTCGACTGACTGACAGTGACACACACAGTGACACACACACACACTCACCACCATCACCATCACCACCATCACCACTATCATCACCATCACCACTATCATCACCACCATCACCATAACCACCATCATCACCACCATCACCACCACCACCATCACCACCACCATCACCACCATCACCACCACCACCATCATCACCACCATCACCACCACCACCATCATCACCATCATCACCACCATCACCACCATCATCATCACCATCACCACCATCATCACCATCACCACCATCACCACCACCATCATCACCATCACCACCACCATCACCACCATCACCATCATCACCATCACCACCATCATCACCATCACCACCATCATCACCATCACCACCATCACCACCACCATCATCACCACCACCATCATCACCACCACCACCACCATCTCCTCTGTGTTTGGATCGTCGATTTAAACGTCGGGCGAGCGAGGCGTCAGGGTTATTTATTTTTTCAATGTATTACAATTTTATTTATTTTTATTTATTTCTATTTATCAACAAGCAATTTACGTATTATCAATGTGTTTCTGTTCTTTATGTGTATTTTAAAAGACATTCATTTAAAAAAAATTCAATCAATGCATAGTTATTTATTATATGTATTTATGTATTATTTTGTATGTATTTATGTATTATGTATTTATTTATTACCCGTATATTTGTTATGTATTTATTACGCATTTATTTATAAAGTATGTATTTATTACGTGTTTATTTATTCTGTATTTATTTATCAGGACTTTTTAATAACTTATTTATTCTGTATTTATTTATCTGGTCTTTTTTAATAACTTACTTATTCTGTATTTATTTATTCAGTATTTATTTATTACGTATTTATTTATTTTTTATTTATTCTGTATTTATTTATTCTGTATTTATTTATGTATTTATTTATGTATTAGTAATGCATTTATTTATTATATATTTATTCTGTGATTATTTATTCTGTATTTACTTAGTATGCATTTTTTCTGGCCGAGTCGACCTAGGGGAGGGGTGAGGTTGGACCCATGCGCGCGCGCAGCGAAGACGTCACGAGAGATTTTCTTTTTGCGTGGTGACGTCACCTCGCCCGGAGAGGTGTTGCGTGATGACGTCGACCCAATGCTAGAGAGCGTGTTGCGTGATGACGTCATTGCGCGCCTTGAGAAAAGAGTTGCGTGATGACGTCACCCCCGCTCGGAGAAAGCGGGCGACGCGATGACGTCGCCCCGAGGCTGGAAGAAGCGTGTGCGTGATGACGTCACCCCGCTTGGAGGACGCGAGCGGGTGCGATGACGTCACCCGGAGTCTGGAAGAAACGTGTGCGTGACGACGTCACCCCGCTTGGAGAACGCGCGCGGGGTGCGATGACGTCACCCCGAGGCAGGAAGAAATGTGTGCGTGATGACATCACCCCCGTTTGGAGAACGCGGGAGGGTGCGATGACGTCACCCCGTGAGATTGGAACGCAGCCCGGGAACTTTACGCGATGACGTCATTCTGTCGTGATTTGAATTGGGACACGTGGGGGGGATGGTGTGACGTCACACCTTTCGCTTTAACGTCGTATGATTGAAGGGAGACATGACGTCAAACCCGCCTTGTGATGAAGTGGAGGTGAAGTGAATGGATGACGTCGGCACGAGTTTGTGAGGGGATTCCTTGATTTTGGCGGGAAAATTGGTGGTGGATGACGACCGTTTGTGTTATGGTCGAAACGTCGTGAGAATTTTAATTGTTTTATATATTTACTTTATTATTTTATTGTTTCCCTTCAACGTGACTTTACCGAAAGAGCTAAGATTATAAGTTGCGTGAGGTAAATAAAATTGTTTTATATTTTATTATTTTATTGTTTCCCTTCAACGTGGTGACTTTACCGAAAGAGCTAAGATTATAAGTTGCGTGAGGTAAATAAAATTGTTTTATATTTTATTATTTTATTGTTTCCCTTCAACGTGGTGACTTTACCGAAAGAGCTAAGATTATAAGTTGCGTGAGGTAAATAAATTGTTTTATATTTTATTATTTTATTGTTTCCCTTCAACGTGGTGACTTTACCGAAAGAGCTAAGATTATAAGTTGCGTGAGGTAAATAAAATTGTTTTATATTTTATTATTTTATTGTTTCCCTTCAACGTGGTGACTTTACCCAAAGAGCTAAGATTATAAGTTGCGTGAGGTAAATAAAATTGTTTTATATTTTATTGTTTTATTGTTTCCCTTCAACGTGGTGACTTTACCGAAAGAGCTAAGATTATAAGTTGCGTGAGGTAAATAAAATTGTTTTATATTTTTATTATTTTATTGTTTCCCCTTCAACGTGGTGACTTTACCCAAAGAGCTAAGAATATAAGTTGCGTGAGGTAAATACAATTGTTTTATATTTTATTATTTTATTGTTTCCCTTCAACGTGGTGACTTTACCCAAAGAGCTAAGATTATAAGTTGCGTGAGGTAAATAAAATTGTTTTATATTTTATTATTTTATTGTTTCCCTTCAACGTGGTGACTTTACCGAAAGAGCTAAGAATATAAGTTGCGTGAGGTAAATGAAATTGTTTTATATTTTATTATTTTATTGTTTCCCTTCAACGTGGTGACTTTACCGAAAGAGTTAAGATTATGAATTACTGCAGTCACGAAAGCTTTAAATCAAAAATTGGTGGTGGTTGTAGTGGTTGCGGTAGTGGTGGTAGTGGTGGTGGCTGTGGTGGTAGTGGTGGTGGCTGTGATGGTAGTGGTGGTGGTTGTGATGGTGGTTGTGGTAGTGGTGGTAGTTGTGGTAGTGGTGGCTGTAGTGGTGATGGTAGTGGTGGTTGTTGTGGTAGTGGTGGTTGTGATGGTAGTGGTTGTTGTGATGGTAGTGGTGGTTGTGATGGTAGTGGTGGTGGTTGTGATGGTGGTGGTGGTTGTGATGGTAGTGGTGGTGGTTGTGGTAGTGGTGGTGGTTGTGATGGTAGTGGTGGTGGCTGTGATGGTAGTGGTGGTGGTTGTGATGGTAGTGGTGGTGGTTGTGATGGTGGTTGTGGTAGTGGTGGTAGTTGTGGTAGTGGTGGCTGTAGTGGTGATGGTAGTGGTGGTTGTTGTGGTAGTGGTGGTTGTTGTGGTAGTGGTGGTTGTGATGGTAGTGGTGGTTGTGATGGTAGTGGTGGTGGTTGTGATGGTAGTGATGGTAGTGGTGGTAGTGGTAGTAGTGGTGGTGGTTGTGATGGTAGTGATGGTGGTTGTGATGGTAGTGGTGGTGGTTGTGATGGTAGTGGTAGTTGTTGTGGTAGTGGTGGTGGTTGTGACGGTAGTGGTGGTGGTAGTGGTGGTGGTTGTGATGGTGGTGGTTGTTGTGGTTGTGATGGTGGTAGTGGTGGTTGTGGTGGTTGTTGTTGTGGTTGTAGTGGTGGTTGTGATGGTAGTGGTTGTTGTGGTTGTAGTGGTGGTGGTCGTGATGGTAGTGGTGGTTGTTGTGGTTGTGATGGTGGTTGTTGTGGTTGTGATGGTGGTTGTTGTGGTTGTGATGGTGGTTGTTGTGGTTGTGATGGTGGTTGTTGTGGTTGTGATGGTGGTTGTTGTGGTTGTAGTGGTGGTTGTGATGGTGGTTGTTGTGGTTGTAGTGGTAGTGGTGGTTGTGATGGTGGTTGTTGTGGTTGTAGTGGTAGTGGTGGTTGTGATGGTGGTTGTTGTGGTTGTGATGGTAGTGGTGGTGGTTGTGATGATGGTTGTTGTGGTTGTGATGGTGGTTGTTGTGGTTGTAGTGGTGGTTGTGATGGTGGTTGTTGTGGTTGTAGTGGTAGTGGTGGTTGTGATGGTGGTGGTTGTTGTTGTAGTGGTTGTGATGGTAGTGGTGGTTGTTGTGGTAGTGGTTGTTGTGGTTGTGATGGTGGTTGTTGTGGTTGTTGTGGTAGTGGTGGTTGTGATGGTGGTGGTTGTTGTGGTTGTATTGGTAGTGGTGGTTGTGATGGTTGTGATGGTAGTGGTGGTTGTTGTGGTTGTAGTGGTAGTGGTGGTTGTGATGGTGGTTGTTGTGGTTGTAGTGGTTGTGATGGTGGTGGTTGTAGTGGTAGAGGTGGTTGTGATGGTGGTGGTTGTTGTTGTAGTGGTGGTTGTGATGGTGGTTGTTGTGGTTGTTGTGATGGTGGTGGTTGTGGTTGTGATGGTGGTTGTAGTGGTAGTGGTGGTTGTGATGGTGGTTGTTGTGGTAGAGGTGGTTGTGATGGTGGTGGTTGTGGTTGTAGTGGTTGTGATGGTGGTTGTTGTGGTTGTAGTGGTGGTTGTGATGGTGGTTGTTGTGGTTGTGATGGTGGTTGTAGTGGTAGTGGTGGTTGTGATGGTGGTTGTTGTGGTAGAGGTGGTTGTGATGGTGGTGGTTGTGGTTGTAGTGGTTGTGATGGTGGTTGTTGTGGTTGTAGTGGTGGTTGTGATGGTGGTTGTTGTGGTTGTGATGGTGGTGGTTGTGGTAGTGGTGGTTGTGATGGTGGTTGTTGTGGTTGTAGTGGTAGTGGTATTTGTGATGGTGGTGGTTGTTGTTGTAGTGGTGGTTGTGATGGTGGTTGTTGTGGTTGTGATGGTGGTGGTTGTGATGGTGGTTGTTGTGGTTGTGATGGTGGTTGTAGTGGTAGAGGTGGTTGTGATGGTAGTGGTTGTTGTGGTGGTTGTTGTGGTTGTGATGGTAGTGGTGGTTGTCAAGGTTGTGATGGTTGTAGTGGTAGTGGTGGTAGTGATGGTGGTAGTGATGGTGGTTGTTGTAGTGGTTGTAGTGGTAGTGATGGTTGTTGCTGTAGTGGTTGTAGTGGTAGTGATGGTTGTTGTTGTAGTGGTTGTAGTGGTTGTGATGGTTGTTGTTGTAGTGGTTGTGATGGTGGTTGTTGTGGTAGTGGTGGATGTGATGGTGGTGGTTGTTGTTGTAGTGGTTGTGATGGTGGTTGTTGTGGTTGTTGTGGTGGTTGTTGTGGTTGTCAAGGTTGTCGCAATGATCACTGTTACGTTACAATTGCGGCTTTATTGTTTTGGTGATTAAAAATATTATTTTATTGTTTAATATAATAAAAAATATTATTTTATTGTTTAATATAATAAAAAATATTATTTTATTGTTTAATATAATAAAAATATTATTTTATTGTTTAATATAATAAAAATATTATTTTATTGTTTAATATAATAAAAATATTATTTTATTGTTTCATATAATAAAAATATTATTTTATTGTTTAATATGATAAAAAATATTATTTTATTGTTTCAATAAAAATTTAAACTGAAAATGAACTGAAAATATTCTTGGTTCTTTGGGGTAAAGTCACCACCACCACGTAGATAGGGAAACAATAAAATAATAAAAATATAAAACAATAAAATTATTATTCTTGGTTCTTTGGGTAAAGTCACCACCACGTAGAAGGGAAACAATAAAATAATAAAAATATAAAACAATAAAATTATTGTAAAACAATAAAAATATTATTCTTGGTTCTTTGGGTAAAGTCACCACCACGTAGAAGGGAAACAATAAAATAATAAAAATATAAAACAATAAAATTATTATTCTTGGTTCTTTGGGGTAAAGTCACCACCACGTAGAAGGGAAACAATAAAATAATAAAAATATAAAACAATAAAATTATTATTCTTGGTTCTTTGGGTAAAGTCACCACCACGTAGATAGGGAAACAATAAAATAATAAAAATATAAAACAATAACATTATTATTCTTGGTTCTTTGGGTAAAGTCACCACCACCACGTAGATAGGGAAACAATAAAATAATAAAAATATAAACAATAAATTATTATTCTTGGTTCTTTGGGGTAAAGTCTCCACCACCACGTAGATAGGGAAACAATAAAATAATAAAAATATAAAACAATAAAATTATTATTCTTGGTTCTTTGGGTAAAGTCACCACCACGTAGAAGGGAAACAATAAAATAATAAAAATATAAAACAATAAAATTATTATTCTTGGTTCTTTGGGTAAAGTCACCACCACGTAGAAGGGAAACAATAAAATAATAAAAATATAAAACAATAAAATTATTATTCTTGGTTCTTTGGGGTAAAGTCACCACCACGTAGATAGGGAAACAATAAAATAATAAAAATATAAAACAATAAAATTATTATTCTTGGTTCTTTGGGTAAAGTCTCCACCACGTAGAAGGGAAACAATAAAATAATAAAAATATAAAACAATAAAATTATTATTCTTGGTTCTTTGGGTAAAGTCACCACCACGTAGAAGGGAAACAATAAAATAATAAAAATATAAAACAATAAAATTATTATTCTTGGTTCTTTGGGTAAAGTCACCACCACGTGGAAGGGAAACAATAAAATAATAAAAATATAAAACAATAAAATTATTATTCTTGGTTCTTTGGGTAAAGTCACCACCACGTGGAAGGGAAACAATAAAATAATAAAAATATAAAACAATAAAATTATTATTCTTGGTTCTTTGGGTAAAGTCACCACCACCACGTAGATAGGGAAACAATAAAATAATAAAAATATAAAACAATAAAATTATTATTCTTGGTTCTTTGGGGTAAAGTCACCACCACGTAGATAGGGAAACAATAAAATAATAATATTCTTTATAATTTTATTGTTTCCCTTCTACGATAGGGAAAGCAATAAAATAATATTATTATTTATAATTTTATTGTTTCCCTTCTACGATAGGGAAAGCAATAAAATAATATTATTATTTATAATTTTATTGTTTCCCTTCTACGATAGGGAAACAATAAAATAATAATATTATTTATAATATTATTGTTTCCCTTCTACGATAGGGGAAACAATAAAATAATAATATTATTTATAATATTATTGTTTCCCTTCTACGATAGGGGAAACAATAAAATAATATTATTATTTATAATATTATTGTTTCCCTTCTACGATAGGGGAAACAATAAAATAATAATATTATTTATAATTTTATTGTTTCCCTACTACGATAGGGGAAACAATAAAATAATATTATTATTTATAATTTTATTGTTTCCCTACTACGATAGGGGAAACAATAAAATAATATTATTTATAATTTTATTGTTTCCCTACTACGATAGGGGAAACAATAAAATAATATTATTATTTATAATTTTATTGTTTCCCTACTACGATAGGGGAAACAATAAAATAATAATATTATTTATAATTTTATTGTTTCCCTACTACGATAGGGGAAACAATAAAATAATAATATTATTTATAATTTTATTGTTTCCCTTCTACGATAGGGAAACAATAAAATAATAATATTATTTATAATTCAATTGTTTACATTCTACGATAGGGGAAACAATAAAATAATAATATTATTTATAATATTATTGTTTCCCTTCTACGATAGGGGAATCAATAAAATAATAATATTATTTATAATATTATTGTTTCCCTTCTACGATAGGGGAAACAATAAAATAATAATATTATGTATAATATTATTGTTTCCCTACTACGATAGGGGAAACAATAAAATAATATTATTATTTATAATATTATTGTTTCCCTTCTACGGTAGGGGAAACAATAAAATAATAATATTATTTATAATTTTATTGTTTCCCTTCTACGATAGGGGAAACAATAAAATAATAATATTATTTATAATTGTATTGTTTCCCTTCTACGATAGGGGAAACAATAAAATAATATTATTATTTATAATATTATTGTTTCCCTTCTACGATAGGGGAAACAATAAAATAATAATATTATTTATAATTTTATTGTTTAGCTTCTACGATAGGGGAAACAATAAAATAATATTATTTATAATTTTATTGTTTCCCTTCTACGATAGGGGAAACAATAAAATAATAATATTATTTATAATTTTATTGTTTCCCTTCTACGATAGGGGAAACAATAAAATAATAATATTATTTATAATTTTATTGTTTCCCTTCTACGATAGGGGAAACAATAAAATAATAATATTATTTATAATTTTATTGTTTCCCTTCTACGATAGGGGAAACAATAAAATAATATTATTATTTATAATATTATTGTTTCCCTTCTACGACAGGGAAACAATAAAATAATAATATTATTTATAATTTTATTGTTTCCCTTCTACGATAGGGGAAACAATAAAATAATAATATTATTTATAATTTTATTGTTTCCCTTCTACGATAGGGGAAACAATAAAATAATATTATTATTTATAATATTATTGTTTCCCTTCTACGATAGGGAAACAATAAAATAATAATATTATTTATAATTTTATTGTTTCCCTTCTACGATAGGGGAAACAATAAAATAATATTATTATTTATAATTTTATTGTTTCCCTTCTACGATAGGGAAACAATAAAATAATAATATTATTTATAATTTTATTGTTTAGCTTCTACGATAGGGGAAACAATAAAATAATATTATTATTTATAATTTTATTGTTTCCCTTCTACGATAGGGAAACAATAAAATAATATTGTTATTTATAATTTTATTGTTTCCCTTCTACGATAGGGGAAACAATAAAATAATATTATTATTTATAATATTATTGTTTCCCTTCTACGATAGGGGAAACAATAAAATAATAATATTATTTATAATTTTATTGTTTCCCTTCTACGATAGGGGAAACAATAAAATAATAATATTATTTATAATTTTATTGTTTCCCTACTACGATAGGGGAAACAATAAAATAATAATATTATTTATAATTTTATTGTTTCCCTTCTACGATAGGGGAAACAATAAAATAATATTATTATTTATAATATTATTGTTTCCCTTCTACGATAGGGGAAACAATAAAATTATAATATTATTTATAATTTTATTGTTTCCCTTCTACGATAGGGGAAACAATAAAATAATAATATTATTTATAATTGTATTGTTTCCCTTCTACGATAGGGGAAACAATAAAATAATATTATTATTTATAATATTATTGTTTAGCTTCTACGATAGGGAAACAATAAAATAATATTATTATTTATAATATTATTGTTACCTTCTACGATAGGGGAAACAATAAAATAATATTATTATTTATAATTTCATTGTTTCCCTTCTGCGATAGGGAAACAATAAAATAATAATATTATTTATAATTTTATTGTTTCCCTTCTACGATAGGGGAAACAATAAAATAATAATATTATTTATAATTTTATTGTTTAGCTTCTACGATAGGGGAAACAATAAAATAATATTATTATTTATAATATTATTGTTTCCCTTCTACGATAGGGGAAACAATAAAATAATAATATTATTTATAATTTTATTGTTTCCCTTCTACGATAGGGGAAACAATAAAATAATAATATTATTTATAATATTATTGTTTCCCTTCTACGATAGGGAAACAATAAAATAATAATATTATTTATAATTTTATTGTTTCCCTTCTACGATAGGGGAAACAATAAAATAATAATATTATTTATAATATTATTGTTTCCCTTCTACGATAGGGAAACAATAAAATAATATTATTATTTATAATTTTATTGTTTCCCTTCTACGATAGGGGAAGCAATAAAATAATATTATTTATAATTTTATTGTTTCCCTTCTACGTGGCGGTGACTTTATGCAAGTCACCAAAGCTTTAAATCAAAGTTTATTGTTGTTGTTGTTTGACTTTGCATCCCGATATCTGCTTTTATTTTTTTCCCCCACGAAATATTTTGCCGTGTTTATTTATTTTTCCCCGTCACGGATTCTCTGGGGTTTTTCCCTGGCACGGTCAACACGTCGTCGCTTTAAGATGGGTTTTTCGATTTAAAGCTTTCGGTGACTGCAATGATTCATTATGAGACCTCCTTTGTCAGTAACAAGATATAGGAATAGGTTTTTAACCCTTTTTTAACTGGCAACACAAAAACTGACGCCTTTATTCAAGGCTTCGTGTTTTGCAATAACCACAACACAGGCAGTCAAAATGCAAACACAAAAAAGACAACTCTGATGATAATATTAATAATATTACTCTGATAATAATAATATTACTACTCTGATGATAATACTATTAATAATATTACTCTGATGATAATAATATTAATAATATTACTCTGATGATAATAATATTGGCACCGTCCTTTAATTTGATTGGTCCACACCAGCTGTCTCGGGTGTGGACCAATAAAATTCAAGGACAGTGCCAATATTATTATCAGAGTAATATTATTAATATTATTATCAGAGTTGTCTCTTTTTTGTTTGCATTTTGACTGCTGGTGTTGTGGTCATTGCAAAACACGATGCCTTGAATAAAGGTGTCAGTTTTTGTGTTGCCAGTTAAAAGGGTTAAAAACCTATTCCTATATCTTGTTACTGACAAAGGAGGTCTCATAATGTAAATGCTCACCCCGAGCACCTCAATAACTCTGATGGTGCTCTGCTGTTGTTTGAGTTGTGTGACGCCTTCTGGTCCAACACCAGTGAAGAGACTAAAGGGGCTCTAAAGAAAAGCCGTCTCTGGTGTGGACCAATCAAATTCAAGGACAGTGCCAATATTATTATCAGAGTAATATTATTAATATTATTATCAGAGTAATATTATTAATATTATTATCAGAGTAATATTATTATCAGAGTAATATTATTATCAGAGTAATATTATTAATATTATTATCAGAGTAATATTATCAGAGTAATATTATTAATATTATTATCAGAGTTGTGTCTTTTTTGTGTTTGCATTTTGACTGCTGGTGTTGTGGTTATTGCAAAACACGAAGCCTTGAATAAAGGTGTCAGCATTTTGCGTTGCCAGTTAAAAATGGGTTAAAAACCTATTCCCATGCAATGATTCATCTTCTTTGGTTCTTTCGGTAAAGTCACGGTGAGAATATTATTGTCGTGTTATTTTATTTGATCAATTCATTATTTTTTTTCTCATTCTACGTGGTGGTGGTGGTGCTTTTGTTTTCGAGGTTGAGGTCGCGCCCACATTCAAGGGCCGAATGGCACAAAAATAAATAAAGATGAAAAAAAAATCATCTAAAATAAATTTCGATTTAGAGCTTTCGTGACTGCAGGGATTCATCGTCTCGTTTCTCTTGGGGTGAATTAAAACGTAATGAATTCTCACCGGTGGGGAATTTTATTGTTTTATTTTTTATTTACATTCTACGTGACTTTACCGAAAGAAACAATAAGGAAAATAACTAAATAAAACTGGTGGTGGTGGTTTATTGAGCGTGTGAGGGGGGGCGTGGTTAAGTTTGTGGGCGTGGTTAAGTTTGTGGGCGTGGTTGGTAGTGGAGGGGGGGCGTGGCTTGAGGGTTAGGGGGCTTGGTTGAGATTGTGGGCGTGGTTGGTAGTGGGGGGGGGCGTGGCTTGAGGGTAAGGGGGCTTGGTTGAGATTGTGGGCGTGGGTGGTGGTGTGGGGGGGGCGGGGCGTTGTCACGGTAGCGGGAGGCGTGGCTTGAGGGTAAGGGAGGCTTGGTTGAGATTGTGGGCGTGGTTGGTAGTGGGGGGGGGGCGTGGCTTGAGGGTAAGGGGGCTTGGTTGAGATTGTGGGCGTGGTTGGTGGTGGTGGGGGGGCGGGGCGTTGTCACGGTAGCCGGAGGCGTGGCTTGAGGGTAAGGGGGGCTTGGTTGAGATTGTGGGCGTGGTGGTGGTGTGGGGGGGGGCGGGGGCGTTGTCACGGTAGCGGGAGGCGTGGCTTGAGGGTAAGGGGCTTGGTTGAGATTGTGGGCGTGGTTGGTGGTGTGGGGGAGGCGGGGCGTTGTCACGGTAGCGGGAGGCGTGGCTTGAGGGTAAGGGAGGCGTGGCAGGGTTGTTGGTGGGCGTGGTTTGTAGAGGCTGGGGTCGTGTGAGGTGAAGGGAGAGTGCAGAGAGAGGGGGGAGCGAGGGAGGGGGGAGTGGGGGGAGAGTGTGGGGGGAGTGGAGAGTGGGGGGAGAGTGGGGAGAGTGTGGGGGGAGAGTGTGGGGGAGAGTGGAGAGTGGGGGGAGAGTGGGGGGAGAGTGGGGAGAGTGGGGGGAGAGTGCAGAGAGAGGGGGGAGTGAGGGAGGGGGGAGTGGGGGGAGAGTGTGGGAGATGGGGGGAGAGTGTGGGGGGAGAGTGGGGGAGAGTGCAGAGAGAGGGGGAGTGAGGGAGGGGAGAGTGTGGGGGGAGTGGAGAGTGGGGGGAGAGTGTGGGAGAGTGGGGGGAGAGTGTGGGGAGAGAGTGGGGGGAGAGTGGGGGGAGAGTGCAGAGAGAGGGGGGAGTGAGGGAGGGGAGAGTGGGGGGAGAGAGTGGGGGGACAGTGGGGAGAGTGGGGGGAGAGTGCAGAGAGAGGGGGGAGTGAGGGAGGGGGGAGTGGGGGGAGAGAGTGGGGGGAGTGGAGAGTGGGGGGAGTGGGGGGAGAGTGGGGAGAGAGAGTGGGGAGAGTGGGGGGAGAGTGGAGAGTGGGGAGAGAGTGGAGGGAGAGTGCAGAGAGTGGGGGGAGTGAGGGAGGGGAGAGTGGGGGGAGAGAGTGGGGGGAGAGAGTGGGGAGAGTGTGGGGGGAGAGAGGGGGGAGTGAGGGAGTGGAGAGTGGGGGGAGTCGGGGGGAGTGGAGAGTGGGGAGAGTGGGGAGAGTGGGGAGAGTGGGGGGAGAGTGGGAGAGTGGGGAGAGTGGGGGGAGAGTGGGGAGAGTGGGGAGAGTGGGGAGAGAGAGTGGGGAGTGAGGGAGGGGGAGTGGGGGGAGAGTGTGGGGGAGTGGAGAGTGGGAGAGTGGGGAGAGAGTGGGGAGAGAGAGTGGGGGGAGAGTGGGGGAGAGTGGGGGGAGAGAGAGTGGGGAGAGAGTGGGGAGAGAGAGTGGGGAGAGAGTGCAGAGAGATGGGGGGAGAGAGGGAGGGGGGAGTGTGGGGGGAGTGGAGAGTGGGGGGGGAGAGTGGGGAGAGTGTGGGGGGAGAGTGGGGAGAGTGGGGGGAGAGTGTGGGGGGAGTGGAGAGTGGGGGGAGAGAGTGGAGGGAGAGTGGGGGGAGAGTGCAGAGAGAGGGGGGGAGAGAGGGAGGGGGGGAGTGGGGGGAGAGTGTGGGGGGAGTGGAGAGTGGGGAGAGTGGGGGGAGAGTGGGGAGAGAGTGGGGGGAGAGTGGGGGGGAGAGTGCAGAGAGAGGGGGGAGGGAGGGAGGGGGGAGTGGGGGGAGAGTGGTGGGGGGAGTGGAGAGTGGGGAGAGAGAGTGGGGAGAGAGTGGGGAGAGTGCAGAGAGAGGGGGAGTGAGGGAGGGGGGAGTGGGGGGAGAGTGGAGAGTGGGGAGAGTGGGGAGAGAGGGGGGAGAGAGAGTGGGGGGAGAGTGGGGAGAGTGGGGAGGGAGTGGGGAGAGAGTGCGGAGAGAGTGGGGAGAGAGTGGGGAGAGTGTGGGGGGAGAGTGGTGGCAGAGAGGGGAGAGTGGGGAGAGGGGGGGGGAGAGAGGGGGGGGGAGAGTGGGGAGAGAGTGGGGAGAGTGGGGAGAGAGTGGGGAGAGAGAGAGGGGGGGAGAGAGTGGGGGGAGAGTGGGGAGAGAGTGGGGAGAGAGAGGGGGGAGAGAGTGGGGGAGAGAGGTGGGGAGAGAGAGTGGGGAGAGAGTGGGGAGGGGAGAGTGGGGAGAGAGAGTGGGGGGAGAGTGGGGAGAGAGGAGAGGGGGGAGAGAGTGGGGGAGAGTGGGGAGAGAGTGGGGAGGGGAGAGTGGGGGGAGAGTGGGGGGAGGGGAGAGTGGGGAGAGATGGGGGAGAGTGGGGAGAGAGTGGGGAGAGAGTGGGGGGAGAGTGGGGAGAGAGTGGGAGGGAGAGAGTGGGGGGAGAGTGGGGGGAGGGGAGAGTGGGGAGAGATGGGGGAGAGTGGGGGGAGAGTGGGGAGAGAGTGGGGAGAGAGAGTGGGGAGGGGAGAGTGGGGAGAGAGAGTGGGGGGAGAGTGGGGAGAGAGAGAGGGGGGAGAGAGTGGGGGGAGAGTGGAGAGAGAGGGGGGAGGGAGGGAGGGGGGAGTGGGGGGAGAGTGGTGGGGGGAGTGGAGAGTGGGGAGAGAGAGTGGGGAGAGAGTGGGGAGAGTGCAGAGAGAGGGGGGAGTGAGGGAGGGGGGAGTGGGGGGAGAGTGGAGAGTGGGGAGAGTGGGGAGAGAGTGGGGAGAGAGAGTGGGGAGAGAGAGTGGGGGGAGAGTGGGGAGAGTGGGGAGGGAGTGGGGAGAGAGTGGGGAGAGAGTGGGGAGAGTGTGGGGGGAGAGTGGTGGCAGAGAGGGGAGAGTGGGGAGAGGGGGGGGGGGAGAGAGGGGGGGGGGAGAGTGGGGAGAGAGTGGGGAGAGAGTGGGGAGAGAGTGGGGGGAGAGTGGGGAGAGAGAGAGGGGGGGAGAGAGTGGGGGGGAGAGTGGGGAGAGAGTGGGGAGAGAGAGGGGGGAGAGAGTGGGGGGAGAGAGTGGGGAGAGAGTGGGGAGGGGAGAGTGGGGAGAGAGAGTGGGGAGAGAGAGAGGGGGGAGAGAGTGGGGGGAGAGTGGGGGGAGGGGAGAGTGGGAGAGATGGGGGAGAGTGGGAGGGGAGAGTGGGGGGAGAGTGGGGAGAGAGTGGGGAGAGAGAGGGGGGAGAGAGTGGGGGAAGAGTGGGGGGAGAGAGTGGGGGGAGAGAGTGGGGAGAGTGGGGAGGGGAGAGTGGGGGGAGAGTGTGGGGAGAGAGTGGGGAGGGTAGAGTGGGGGGAGAGTGGGGGGAGAGTGGGGGGAGAGAGAAAGAGAGAGTAGAGGGTGTGTATGAGTAGAGAGTATAATAGAGAGGAGAGAGTGTAATAGAGAGAGTATGAGAGAGTGTGTATAGTAGAGAGTAGAGAGAGTATAATAGAGAGGAGAGAGTGTAATAGAGAGAGTATAATAGAGAGGAGAGAGTGTAATAGAGAGAGTATGAGAGAGAGTGTGTATAGTAGAGAGTAGAGAGAGTATTGTATAGAGAGTAGAGAGAGTATTGTATAGAGAGAGCTAGTAGAGAGAGTATAATAGAGAGAGAGAGCTAGTAGAGAGAGTATTGTAGAGAGAGAGAGTATAATAGAGAGAGAGCTAGTAGAGAGAGAGTATAATAGAGAGAGAGAGAGCTAGTAGAGAGAGTATTGTATAGAGAGAGAGAGTATAATAGAGAGAGAGAGCTAGTAGAGAGAGTATTGTATAGAGAGAGAGTATAATAGAGAGAGTATAATAGAGAGAGAGAGAGAGTATTGTATAAAGAGAGAGAGAGTATAATAGAGAGAGAGAGAGAGTGTATAGAGGAGGAGGAGGAGGGGTGTGAGAGCGTCAGGGCACCGTCTCTCTCTCTCTCTCTCCCCTCCCATCGCGCGCCATTTTCCCGCCCTCACCACCACCACCACGACCACCACCACCACCTCCCTCACCACATCCCTCACCACCACCGACATCTCCCTCACCATCTCCCTCACCATCTCCCTCACCATCTCCCTCACCCTCACCACCACCACCGACATCGCCCTCAGCAACAGCGGCCGTTGTTGTTGTTTTTTTTCCCGCCAAAAAAAAATTTTGGCGCGGTTTTTTTTTACCTCAGAAAACGACGACGAACAAAAATTTTTTTTATTTAATTTTGTTAATTTTTTATTTTATTTTATAAAAACAGTTTGTTATGGTTCGGCTTTAATGGTCGCAAGCTTCTCCTCCTCCTTCTTCTTCTCGTGGCTGGCGTTGGTTGGAGGTTTGCTGCTAGCGGATGGTGATGGTGGTGATGGCGGTGGTTGTTGTGGTTGTTGTTGTTGTGGGGATTGAAGGTTTACAGTGAAGGTGGTGACGCTGTGAGGGGAGGGGCTGTTGGGGGGGGGTGAGGGTGAGGGGAGGGGCTGTGAGGGGGGAGGGGCTGTGAGGGGGAGGGGCTGTTGGGGGGGAGGGTGAGGGGAGGGGCTGTTGGGGGGAGGGGCTGTTGGGGGGAGGGGCTGTGAGGGGAGGGGCTGTTGGGGGGAGGGGCTGTGAGGGGAGGGGCTGTTGGGGGGAGGGGCTTTTGGGGGGGGGTGAGGGGCTGTTGGGGGGAGGGGCTGTGAGGGGAGGGGCTGTTGGGGGGGGGAGGGGAGGGGCTGTTGGGGGAGGGGCTGTTGGGGGGGGGTGAGGGGAGGGGCTGTGAGGGGAGGGCTGTTGGGGGGGTGAGGGGAGGGGCTGTGAGGGGAGGGGCTGTTGGGGGGGTGAGGGGAGGGGCTGTTGGGGGAGGGGCTGTTGGGGGGTGAGGGGAGGGGCTGTGAGGGGAGGGGCTGTTGGGGGGTGAGGGGAGGGGCTGTTGTGAGGATTTGAGGTGGGGGCTGAGGTGGGGGGAGGGGCTCTGGGGTTGAGGGGAGGGGCTGTGGGGGAGAGGGGAGGGGCTGTGGGGGGTGAGAGGTGTTAGGGGAGGGGCTGAGAGGGCTGTGGTGAGGGGTTGAGGGGAGGGGCTGTGGGTGAGGGGAGGGGCTGTGAGGGGTTGAGGGGAGGGGCTGTGGGTGAGGGGAGGGGCTGTGAGGGGTTGAGGGGAGGGGCTGTGGGTGAGGGGAGGGGCTGTAGGGGGTTGAGGGGAGGGGCTGGAGTTGAAGGGAGGGGAGGGGCTGTGGGTGAGGGGAGGGGCTGTGGGGGAGAGGGGGCGGAGTGAGGGGAGGGGCTGTGAGGGATCAAGGTAGGGGCTGTGGGTGATAGCGGATATCGGGATAGCGGATATCGGGATAGTGGATATAGGTATAATGGAAATCAGTGATAGCGGATATCGGGATAGTGGAAATCAGTGACAGCGGATATTGGGATAGCGGATATAGGTATAATGGAAATCAGTGATAGCGGATATCGGGATAGTGGAAATCAGTGATAGTGGATATCCAGATAGCGGATTTCAGTGATAGCGGATATTGGGATAGCGGATATCAGGATACTGCATCTCGAGATAACGGATATCAGGATACTGGATATCAGTCAGCGGATATCAGGAGAGCGGATATCAGGATCAATGGAAGATCGACAGAGAGAGTTACCTTGCTGGATGGAGGAGGATGAGGTAAGTTCACCACTCACCACTCACTCACCACTCACTACTCACCACTCACTCACTCACCACTCACTCACTCACCACTCACTCACCACTCACTCACCCACTCAACACTCACCACTAACCACTCACTCAACAGTCAAACACTCACTCAACACTCACCACTCAACCACTCACTCACCACTAACCACTCACCACTCACTCACCACTAACCACTCACTCACCCACTCACTCACCCACCCACTCACTCAACCACTCACCACTCACCACTCACCCACCCACTCACTCAACCACTCACCCACCCACTCACTCACCCATTCACCCACTCACCACCCACTCAACACTCACCACTCACTCACTCACCCACTCACTCACCCACTCACTCACTCACCCACTCACTCAACACTCACCACTAACCCACTCACTCACTCACCCACTCACTCACCCACTTACTCACTCAACACTCACCACTAACCCACTCACTCACCCACTCACTCACCACTAACCACTCACCACTCACTCACCACTAACCACTCACTCACTCACTCAACCACTCACCCACTCAACCACTCACTCACCCACCCACTCACTCAACCACTCACCACTCACTCACCCACTCACTCACTCACCCACCCAATCACTCAACCACTCACCCACTCACCCACTCACTCAACCACTCACTCACTCAACCACTCACCCACCCACTCACTAACCCATTCACCCACTCACCACCCACTCAACACTCACCACTCACTCACTCACCCACTCACTCACTCACCTCTCACCACTAACCCACTCACTCACTCACCCACTCACTCACCCACTCACTCACTCAACACTCACCACTAACCCACTCACTCACCGACTCACTCAACACTCACCACTCAACACTAACTCACTCACCCACTCACCCACTCAACACTAACTCACTCACCCACTCACCCACTCAACACTCACCACTAACCCACTCATCCACTCACCCACTCACTTAACACCCACCACTCACTCACTCACCCACTCAACACTAACTCACCACTCACCCACTCACCCACCCACTCACTCACCCACCACTCAACAATAACTCAACACTCACCTCTCACTCACTCACCCAACACCACTAACCACTCACTCACTCACTACTCACTTATCCACTCAACACTCAACCACTCACCCACTCACTCAACCACTCACCCACTCAACCACTCACTCAACCACTCACCCACTCACTCATCCACCCACTCACTCACCCACTCACCACTCACTCAACCACTGACTCACCACTAACCACTCAACACTCACCACTCACCCACTCACCCACCCACTCAACACTAACCACTCACTCACCCACTCACTCACCCACCACTCACTCACTCACCACTCACCCACTCACTCACTCACCCACTAACCACTCACTCACTCAACACTCACCACTAACCCACTCAACCACTCACTCACTCACCTCTCACTCACTCACCCAACACTCACCACTAACCACTCACTCACTCACTACTCACTTATCCACTCAACACTCAACCACTCACCCACTCACTCATCCACCCACTCATCCACCCACTCACTCACCCACTCACCACTCACTCAACCACTGACTCACCACTAACCACTCAACACTCACCACTCACCCACTCACTCACCCACTCACTCACCCACTCACTCAACCACTCACTCAACCACTCACCCACTCACTCACTCACTCACCCACTCACTCACTCACCCACTCACCCACTCACTCACCCATTCACTCACCACTCACTCACTCACCCAACACTCACCACTAACCACTCACTCACCCACTCACTCAACACTCACCACTAACCACTCAACACTCACCCACTCACCCACTCAACCACTCACTCACTCACCACTCACCCACTCACTCACCACTGACCCACTCACTCACCCACTCACTCACCCACTCACCCTCCCACTACCTCACCCACTCACCACTCACTCAATCAACACTCAACACTCACTCACCACTCACCACTCACTCAACACTCACTCACCCACTCACTCACTCAACCACTCAACACTCACTCACCCACTCACTCACCACTCACCCACTCACTCACCCACTCACTAACCAGTCACTCACTCACTCAACACTCACCACTAACTCACTCACTCAACACTCACCACTCACTCACCCACTCACTCATCCACCCACCACTCACCCACTCACCACTCACTCAACCACTGACTCACCACTAACCACTCAACACTCACCACTCACCCACTCACTCACCCACTCACTCACTCACCACTAACCACTCACCACTCACTCACCACTAACCACTAACTCAACACTCACCACTAACCACTAACTCACCAGTCACCCACTCAACCACTCACTCACCCACTCACTCACTCACCCACTCACTCAAACACTCACTCACTCACCCACTCACTCACCACTCACTCACTCACCCAACACTCACCACTAACCACTCACTCACCCACTCACTCAACACTCACCACTAACCACTCAACACTCACCCACTCACTCACCACTGACCCACTCACTCACCCACTCACCCACTCAACCACTCACTCACTCACTCACCACTCACCCACTCACTCACCACTGACCCACTCACTCACCCACTCACTCACCCACTCACCCACCCACTAACTCACCCACTCACCACTCACTCAACACTCACTCACCCACTCACTCACTCAACCACTCAACACTCACTCACTCACCCACTCACTCACCACTCACTCACCCACTCACTAACCACTCACTCACTCACCCACTCACTCAACACTCACCACTCACCACTAACTCACTCACCCACTCACTCAACACTCACCACTCACTCACTCACCCACTCACTCATCCACCCACTCACTCACCCACTCACCACTCACCACTCACTCACCCACTCACCACTCACCACTCACTCACCCACTCACCCACTCAACACTCACCACTAACCCACTCAACCACTCACCCACTCAACCAATCACTCACCACTCAACACTAACTCACTCACTCACCCACTCACTCACCACTAACCACTCACTCACCCACTCGCTCACCCCCTCACCCACTCAACACTCAAACACTCACCCACTCAACCACTCACCCACCACTCACTCACTCACCCACTCACCACTGACCCACTCACTCACCCAATCACTCACTCACCCACCCAATAACTCACCCACTCAACACTCAACACTCACTCACCCACTCACCCACTCACTCACTCACCCACCCGCTCACTCACCACTAACCACTCACTCACCACTCACCCACCCACTCACTCACCCACCCAACACTCACCCACTCACTCAACACTCACCACTAACCACTCACTCACCCACTCAACACTCAACCACTCACTCACTCACCCACTCACTCACTCACCCACTCACTCATCCACTCACCACTCACTCACTCAACCACTCACTCACTCAACACTCACCACTAACCACTCACTCACTCAACACTCACCACTAACCACTCACTCACCCACTCAACACTCAACCACTCACTCACTCACCCACTCACTCATCCACCGACTCACCCACTCACCACTCACTCACTCAACCACTCACTCAACACTCAACACTCACCACTAACCCACTCACTCACCCACTCACTCAACACTCACCACTAACCCACTCACTCACTCAACCACTCACTCACCCATTCACTCAACACTCACCACTAACCACTCACTCACTCACTCAACACTCACCACTAACCACCCACTCACTCAACACTCACCACTAACCACTCACTCACCCACTCAACACTCAACCACTCACTCACTCACCCACTCACTCACTCACCCACTCACCCACTCACTCACTCACCCACTCACTCATCCACCCACTCACCCACTCAACACTCACTCACTCAACACTCACCACTCAACACTCACCACTAACCCACTCACTCACCCACTCACCACTAACCCACTCACTCACTTAACCACTCACTCATTCATTCACTCAACACTCACCACTAACCACCCACTCACTCACCCACCCAATAACTCACCCACTCAACACTCAACACTCACTCACCCACTCACCCACTCACTCACTCACCCACCCGCTCACTCACCACTAACCACTCACTCACCACTCACCCACCCACTCACTCACCCACCCAACACTCACCCACTCACTCAACACTCACCACTAACCACTCACTCACCCACTCAACACTCAACCACTCACTCACTCACCCACTCACTCACTCACCCACTAAATCATCCACCCACTCACCCACTCACCACTCACTCACTCAACCACTCACTCACTCAACACTCACCACTAACCACTCACTCACCCACTCAACACTCAACCACTCACTCACTCACCCACTCACTCATCCACCGACTCACCCACTCACCACTCACTCACTCAACCACTCACTCAACACTCACCACTCAACACTCACCACTAACCCACTCACTCACTCAACCACTCACTCACCCACTCACTCAACACTCACCACTAACCCACTCACTCACTCAACCACTCACTCACCCATTCACTCAACACTCACCACTAACCACTCACTCACTCACTCAACACTCACCACTAACCACCCACTCACTCAACACTCACCACTAACCACTCACTCACCCACTCAACACTCAACCACTCACTCACTCACCCACTCACCCACTCACTCACTCACCCACTCACTCATCCACCCACTCACCCACTCAACACTCACTCACTCAACACTCACCACTCAACACTCACCACTAACCCACTCACTCACCCACTCACTCAACACTCACCACTAACCCACTCACTCACTTAACCACTCACTCATTCATTCACTCAACACTCACCACTAACCACCCACTCACTCACTCACCCACTCACTCACCCACTCACTCAACACTCACCACCAACCCACTCAACCACTCACTCACCCACCCACTCACTCACCCACTCACTCACCACTCAACACTAACCACTCACTCACCACTCAACACTAACCACTAACTCACCACTCACCCACTCACTCACCCGCCCACTCACTCAACACTCACCACTAACTCACTCACTCACCCACTCACTGAACACCCACCACTCACTCACTCACCACTCAACCACTCACTCACTCACCCACCCACGCACTCACCACTCAACACTAACTCACCACTCACCTCTCACTCACTCACCCAACACTCACCACTAACCACTCACTCACTCACTACTCACTTATCCACTCAACACTCAACCACTCACCCACTCACTCAACTACTCACCCACTCAACCACTCACTCAACCACTCACCACTCACTCAACCACTGACTCACCACTAACCACTCAACACTCACCACTCACCCACTCACTCAACCACTCACTCAACCACTCACTCAACCACTCACTCACTCACTCACCCACTCACCCACTCACTCACTCACTCACCCACTCACTCACCCACTCACTCAACCACTCACTCACCCACTCACTCACCCATTCACTCACCACTCACTCACTCACCCAACACTCACCACTAACCACTCACTCACCCACTCACTCAACACTCACCACTAACCACTCAACACTCACCCACTCACTCAACCACTCACCCACTCAACCACTCACTCACTCACCACTCACCCACTCAACCACTCACTCACTCACCACTCACCCACTCACTCACCACTGACCCACTCACTCACCCACTCACTCACCCACTCACCCTCCCACTACCTCACCCACTCACCACTCACTCAATCAACACTCAACACTCACTCACCACTCACTCACCACTCACTCAACACTCACTCACCCACTCACTCACTCAACCACTCAACACTTACTCACTCACCCACTCACTCACCACTCACCCACTCACTCACCCACTCACTAACCACTCACTCACCCACTCACTCAACACTCACCACTCACCACTAACTCACTCACCCACTCACTCAACACTCACCACTCACTCACCCACTCACTCATCCACCCACTCACTCACGCACTCACCACTCACTCACTCACCCACTCACCCACTCAACACTCACCACTAACCCACTCAACCACTCACCCACCACTCACCACTCACTCACTCACTCACCCAATCACTCACTCACCCACCCAATAACTCACCCACTCAACACTCACTCACCACTCACCACTCACTCAACACTCACTCACCACTCACCACTCACTCAACACTCACTCACCACTCACTCAACACTCACTCACCCACTCACTCACTCAACCACTCAACACTCACTCACTCACCCACTCACTCACCACTCACTCACTCACTCACCCACTCACTCACCACTCACCCACTCACTCACCCACTCACTAACCACTCACTCACCCACTCACTCAACACTCACCACTCACCACTAACTCACTCACCCACTCACTCAACACTCACCACTCACTCACCCACTCACTCATCCACCCACTCACTCACGCACTCACCACTCACTCACTCACCCACTCACCCACTCAACACTCACCACTAACCCACTCAACCACTCACCCACCACTCACCACTCACTCACTCACTCACCCAATCACTCACTCACCCACCCAATAACTCACCCACTCAACACTCACTCACCACTCACCACTCACTCAACACTCACTCACCACTCACCACTCACTCAACACTCACTCACCACTCACTCAACACTCACTCACCCACTCACTCACTCAACCACTCAACACTCACTCACTCACCCACTCACTCACCACTCACCCACTCACTCACCCACTCACTAACCACTCACTCACTCACCCACTCACTCAACACTCACCACTCACCACTAACTCACTCACCCACTCACTCAACACTCACCACTCACTCACTCACCCACTCACTCATCCACCCAGTCACTCACCCACTCACCACTCACTCACTCACCCACTCACCCACTCAACACTCACCACTAACCCACTCAACCACTCACTCACCCACTCACTCACTCACCCACTCACTCATCCACCCACTCACTCACCCACTCACCACTCACTCACTCACCCACTCACCCACTCAACACTCACCACTAACCCACTCAACCACTCACTCACTCACCCACTCACCACTGACCCACTCACTCACCCAATCACTCACTCACCCACCCACTCACTCAACACTCACCACTAACCCACTCAACCACTCACTCAACCACTCACTCACCCACCCACTCACTCAACCACTCACCCACCACTCACCACTCACTCACTCACCCACTCAACACTCAACACTCACTCACCACTCACCCACCCGCTCACTCACCCACCCAACACTCATCCACTCACTCACCCACTCACTCACTCAACACTCACCACTAACCACTCACTCACCCACTCAACACTCAACCACTCACTCACTCACCCACTCACTCACTCACCCACTCACTCATCCACCCACTCACCCACTCACCACTCACTCACTCAACCACTCACTCACCCATTCACTCAACACTCACCACTAACCACTCACTCACTCACCCACTCACTCACTCAACACTCACCACTAACCACCCACTCACTCACTCACCCACTCACTCACCCACTCACTCAACACTCACCACTAACCCACTCAACCACTCACTCACCCACCCACTCACTCACCACTAACTCACTCACTCACCCACTCACTGAACACCCACCACTCACTCACTCACCACTCACCCACTCACTCACTCATCACCCACTAACCACTCACTCACCACTCACCCACTCACTCACTCAACACTCACCACTAACTCACCACTCACCACTAACCCACTCAACCACTCACTAAACACTCACCACTAACCCACTCACTCACCCACACACCACCCACTCATCCACTCACCCACTCACCACTAATTCACTCACTCACCCACTCACTCAACTCCCACCACCCACCCACTCACTCACCCACTCACTCACCACTCAACACTAACTCACTCACCCACTCACTCACCACTCACTCACTCAACACTCAACACTCACTCACCACTCACCACTCACTCAACACTAACCACTCACTCACCCACTCACTCACTCAACCACTCACCACT
>NW_022639054.1:0-37500 GCF_010993605.1 Petromyzon marinus | reverse complement strand
ATAGAGTCATCTTGTTGGGCGACTTCAATGCCCGAGTTGGTCATGATGCTGGCACCTGGTCTGGAGTGATTGGAGGGCATGGGCCAGATCAGCTCAATAACAACGGTAGGAGGCTGCTAGATTTTTGTGCAGCCCATGGGCTTGTAGTTACCAGCACGCTGTTCCGGCATCGGCGCATCCACACAACATCATGGATGCATGCCGGGTCCAAGCAAGAACATCTGCTGGGCTACATAGTGACGGAACAGCGGATGCCGGCCAATGTCCTTGACACCAGGACCTACCGTGGAGCTGATCTGCCCTCTGACCATCGACTAGTCATCTGTAAGATGCGCCTGCCATTCTTCCACTCCGGTGGTGGGTGTACACCCAGGACCCCATTCCAACATAAAGTGGCCTGGTCTCAGTTATCTGATGAAAGTTGCAAGCGAGAATTTCATCATCGCTTGCAGCTGGGGGTTGGCATCGTCCCCCACTCCTCCTGATGTCGAGGGTAAATGGGCGAGGTTTAGGACTGTGACTCATGCAGCTGCAATGGCTGCTTTGGGTACGCGGTCCAGACCTCCCCAGAGACCCTGGCTGACAGAGGAGGTGTTCAGGATGGTTGAGAGAAAGCGACAGGCCCACTGTCACCGGCTACAGAATCCCACATCAGAGAATGAGGAGGCTTACCGCAGCCTTCGCTCGGAGGTTCGGAGAGCCGTGAGGGCGCTGCAAGGATGGGTGGTGGTCGCGGGTTGCCGAGGAGATGGAGTCTGCCTCGGTGGCCCGTGATCACAAATCTCTATTTAACTCCATCAAAAAAGTAACCTGCAGCACCACACCTATTACCATCAGTAGGGGAAAAAAACGTTGATCCAATCTCCGACCCCCTGTGCATTTGGGAACGTGGTCCAGACCTCCCCAGAGACCCTGGCTGACAAGAGGAGGTGTTCAGGATGGTTGAGAAAAAGCGACAGGCCCACTGTCACCGGCTACAGAATCCCACGTCAAGAGAATGAGGAGGCTTACCGCAGCCTTCGCTCGGAGGTTCGGAGAGCCGTGAGGGCGCTGCAAGGATGGGTGGTGGTCGCGGGTTGCTGAGGAGATGGGAGTCTGCCTCAGTGGCCCGCGATCACAAATCTCTATTTAACTCCATCAAAAAAGTAACCTGCAGCACCACACCTATTACCATCAGTAGGGGAAAAAAACGTTGATCCAATCTCCGACCCCCCATGCATTTGGGAACGCGGTCCAGACCTCCCCAGGGACCCTGGCTGACGGAGGAGGTGTTCAGGATGGTTGAGAAAAAGCGACAGGCCCACTGTCATCGGCTACAGAATCCCACGTCAGAGAATGAGGAGGCTTACCGCAGCCTTCGCTCGGAGGTTCGGAGAGCCGTGAGGCGCTGCAAGGATGGGTGGTGGTCGCGGGTTGCTGAGGAGATGGGAGTCTGCCTCGGTGGCCCGTGATCACGAATCTCTAACTCCATCAAATAATTCACCGGTCAGCGCCACACCTATCACCATCATTCGAGGTGAAAAAAAAACGTTGATCCAATCTCCGACCCCCCATGCATTTGGGCACACGGTCCAGACCTCCACAGAGACCCTGGCTGACGGAGGAGGTGTTCAGGATGGTTGAGAAAAAGCGACAGGCCCACTCTCATCGGCTACAGCATCCCACGTCAAGAGAATGAGGAGGCTTACCGCAGCCTTCGCTCGGAGGTTCGGAGAGCCGTGAGGCGCTGCAAGGATGGGTGGTGGTCGCGGGTTGCTGAGGAGATGGGAGTCTGCCTCTGTGGCCCGTGATCACAAATCTCTATTTAACTCCATCAAAAAAGTAACCTGCAGCACCACACCTATTACCATCAGTAGGGGAAAAAAACGTTGATCCAATCTCCGACCCCCCATGCATTTGGGAACGCGGTCCAGACCTCCCCAGAGACCCTGGCTGACAAGAGGAGGTGTTCAGGATGGTTGAGAAAAAGCGACAGGCCCACTCTCATCGGCTACAGAATCCCACGTCAAGAGAATGAGGAGGCTTACCGCAGCCTTCGCTCGGAGGTTCGGAGAGCCGTGAGGGCGCTGCAAGGATGGGTGGTGGTCGCGGGTTGCCGAGGAGATGGAGTCTGTCTCAGTGGCCCGCGATCACAAATCTCTATTTAACTCCATCAAATAATTCACGGGTCAGCGCCACACCTATTACCATCATTCGAGGTGAAAAAAAAACGTTGATCCAATCTCCGACCCCCCGTGCATTTGGGAACGTGGTCCAGACCTCCCCAGGGGCCCTGGCTGACAAGAGGAGGTGTTCAGGATGGTTGAGAAAAAGCGACAGGCCCAGTGTCACCGGCTACAGAATCCCACGTCAAGAGAATGAGGAGGCTTACCGCAGCCTTCGCTCGGAGGTTCGGAGAGCCGTGAGGGCGCTGCAAGGATGGGTGGTGGTCGCGGGTTGCCGAGGAGATGGAGTCTGTCTCAGTGGCCCGCGATCACAAATCTCTATTTAACTCCATCAAATAATTCACGGGTCAGCGCCACACCTATTACCATCATTCGAGGTGAAAAAAAAACGTTGATCCAATCTCCGACCCCCCGTGCATTTGGGAACGTGGTCCAGACCTCCCCAGGGGCCCTGGCTGACAAGAGGAGGTGTTCAGGATGGTTGAGAAAAAGCAACAGGCCCACAAACAGGCCGCCGTGGACGACACCCAACGTCGGCGAGGGAGGCCGGAGCCGACGTCGGTGGCCCCCCTCAGCCACGGAGCCGACGTCGGTGGCCCCCCTCAGCCACGGAGCCGACGTCGGTGGCCCCCCTTCAGCCACGGAGCCGACGTCGGTGGCCCCCCTTCAGCCACGGAGCCGACGTCGGTGGCCCCCTTCAGCCACGGAGCCGACGTTCTAGCGTCATCCGAAACGGCTCCTCCCTCCTCGCGGAGTGACGGGCCGGTCAATGGCCAGGGTCGTCGACGACAACGACGACCGCCACCACCACCACCACCACCACCACGTGGTTGGTGGTGGTGGTGGTGGTGATGGTGGTGGTGGTGGTGGTGATGGTGGTGGTGATGATGGTGGTGATGGTGGTGGTGATGGTAGTGGTGATGGTGGTGATAGTGATAGTGATGATGGTGGTGATGGTGGTGGTGATGGTGATGGTGATAGTGGTGATGGTGGTGGTGGTGGGCGGGGAATTCCCCTCGGCCCGCGAAAAATCACCGGCTGGCGGGGGCGGGGGGTGGGTGGTGGTGGTGGGCCAAGATCGGGGGCGGCTGCGGTGCCTCAAATGTTGTCGGAAGCAGTCGCCCCCCTCTGTTAGCGGCTCGGTCGAGGTCGATCCGGGAGTCGGGGGGGGGGGGGCAGAGACGATCTCCCAGGCGAAACTGCTGAGGGAGGTTTGGCGCTCGTCCGCGCGGCTCCCCTACGCGACATCACGACCATATCTTGTTACTGGCAAAGAGGAGGTCTCATAATGTAAATCATCACGACGCTCTGGGGCGCTCGATGGGTTTTCCCCCAGGGTCGGAAGGATGCCCTGGTGGGTCCCGGGCTCTTTTTAAGGAAGGGGGACCGCACAGTCCGTAACAACTTACAGGTGCGTCTCGCACCCTCAGTGTGAGGCCGGGAAAGGTCCTGGCAAGGATTATTCAACAGCATCGCCTCGCCAGGCACGCTGAGGAGAGGCTTGCGGAGCCCCAGTGCGGTTTCAGGAAAGGGCGGTCCTGCACGGATGCCATATTTTGTGTCCGTCTGCTACAGCAGAGGTGTAGGGAATTCCAGCAAGACCTACATCTCCGCTTTATTGACCTGGTCCAAGGCCTGTGATACCATCGGTAGGCCTGGGCTCTGGGTTGTTCTTCGTGCTTTTGGAGTCCCTGACCCCCTGCTCACGATCATTAAGGGCCTTCATGATGGTGAGCGGGCCCGGGTAAAACTATGTGGTCGGGAGTCAGAGCCATTCCCTGTACACCTTGGGGTGCGACAGGGATGTCCTCTGGCTCCCACATTATTTAACAACTATTTTGACCACGTAGTTCGTGAAGCCTTCAATAGCTGTACCGGGGGAATCTCCATTTGGTACAGATATAATGGGAGGCTGATCGATGCCCGGGTGCGGTCAAGGGATGGCTCCCTATTGCTCAACCACGTTATGTATGCCGATGATTTGGTAATAGCTGCTCAGTCAGAGGAGGAGTTGGAGACGCTGCTGCTGAGACTGGAGCTTGCCACTAAGAGGTGGGGCCTTACCATCAGCCCCACCAAAACTAAGCACCTGCCTGGGTATTTTGTACCATCGGATACTCCACCCCCACAACTTCCAATCGGTGATGGGGCAGTTGTGGAGAGAGTGGAGAGTTTCCCATACCTGGGCAGTGTGCTTGTGACCGGCTCCAGTTTAACAGCAGAGGTCTCACTCCGAATCAGTCGAGCGGCAATATCTTTTCATCGGTTGCGTAACGCTGTGTGGAAGCTACCTAGTCTGTCGCTCCGCACTAAGCTTCAGGTCTTCTCGGCTACGGTCATTCCCTCCCTTCTCTACGCTTGCGAAACGTGGACCCCCCTAATGGAACATCTTCGCCGGTTAGAAACATTTACGCTGGCCTGCCTATGACCCATTCTGGCTTTAACCAGACTGGATTGTGTGAGGAGCTCACACAATCCAGCCTGGTTAAAGTCCCATCGGTGAGCTCCTCCGGCAGGCAAGGCTGCATTAGCTAGCCCGCATTCCCTGTCACCGAATGCCCAAGCAGCTTTTGTTCGGCCGGATCGAGGGGGCTAAACGGGCGCGGCACGGGCTAAGAGAAGAGATGGAGTGACGTGGTACAGGAGGACGTGGAGCTGAGTGGACTTGCCGATGACTGGTACCAGCGGTGTCAAGATCGGCCTCTGTGGAGGAGGCTCGTGAAGGACGCTACTGGGCAGTTGGAGGCAGTCGCCCTCCAACAACAACGGAGGGCGGAGGAGCGACGCTCACAACAACGAGCGGAGCGCCGGGTGGCTAAAGCACAGCGGGTTGGCACAGTAGGGGGCACAGGTGGTGCATCGGCCACTGGGTCTGCCACGTGACCTCCTGGTGCACCTAGCCTGGCTCAGGCACCGTGGTGACATCACAGAGTCGCTTAGTGGCCAATGGCGGCCATTGTTGTGGGCAGCGGTGGTTGTGGCTGTTGCGTTTGTTGTGGTTGTGGTGGCGGTGGTTGTTGTAGGCAGTGGTAGCGGTTGTTATGGTGGTAGTTGTGGTGGTGGTGGTGGTGGTTGTAGTGATAGCGGTTGTTGTTGTTGAGCTTGGAGTGGTGGTGGCGGTTGTTGGTGGTGGTTGTGGTTATTGAGGTGGGAGTGGTGGTGGCGGTTGTTGTGGTGGTAGTTGTGGTGGTGGTAGTGGTTGTAGTGATAGCGGTTGTTGTTGTTGAGCTTGGAGTGGTGGTGGTGGTTGGTGGTGGTGGTTGTGGTTATTGAGGTGTGGGAGTGGTGGTGGCGGTTGTTGGTGGTTGTGGTTGTTGTTGTTGTTGAGCTTGGAGTGGTGGTGGCGGTTGTTGGTGGTGGTTATTGAGGTGGGAGTGGTGGTGGCGGTTGTAGTGGTGGTTGTTGTTGTGGTTGTTGTTGTTGTTGTTGTGGTTGTGGTTGTTGTTGTTGTTGTGGTTGTTGAGGTGGGAGTGATGGTGGCGGTTGTTGGTAGTTGTGGTGGTGGTGGTGGTGGTAGTGGTTGTAGTGATAGCGGTTGTTGTTGTTGAGCTTGGAGTGGTGGTGGCGGTTGTTGTTGGTGGTGGTTATTGAGGTGGGAGTGGTGGTTGTGGTTGTTGTTGTTGTGGTTGTTGAGGTGGGAGTGATTGTGGCGGTGGTGGTTCTTGGTAGTTGTGGTGGTGGTGGTAGTGGTTGTAGTGATAGCGGTTGTTGTTGTTGAGCTTGGAGTGGTGGTGGTGGTTGGTGGTGGTGGTTGTTATTGAGGTGGGAGTGGTGGTGGCGGTTGTAGTGGTTGTTGTTGTGGTTGTTGAGGTGGGAGTGGTGGTTGTTGTTGTTGTTGTTGTGGTTGTTGAGGTGGGAGTGGTGGTGGCGGTTGTTGTTGTTGTGGTTGTTGAGGTGGGAGTGGTGGTGGCGGTTGTAGTGGTTGTTGTTGTTGTGGTTGTTGAGGTGGGAGTGGTGGTTGTTGTTGTTGTTGTTGAGGTGGGAGTGGTGGTTGTTGTTGTTGTTGTTGTGGTTGTTGAGGTGGGAGTGGTTGTGGCGGTTGCGGTGGTGGTGGTTGCCGTTGAGGGTGGGAGTGGTTGTTCGTGGTTGTTGTGGTGGTTGTGGTTGTTGTTGTGGTTGTTGTTGAGGTGGGAGTGGCGGTGGTGGTTGTGGTCGTTCGTGGTAGCGGTTGTTGTTGTTGAGGTGTGGAATGGTGGTGGCGGTTGTAGTGGTGGTTGTGGTTGTGGTTGTAGTGGTGGTTGTGGTTGTAGTGGTGGTTGTGGTTGTAGTGGTGGTTGTGGTTGTTGAGGTGTGGGAGTGGTGGTGGCGGTTGTAGTGGTGGTTGTTGTTGTTGTTGTGGTTGTTGAGGTGGGAGTGATTGTGGCGGTGGCGGTTGTTGGTAGTTGTGGTGGTGGTGGTGGTGATAGCGGTTGTTGTTGTTGAGCTTGGAGTGGTGGTGGCGGTTGTTGTTGTTGTGGTTGTTGTTGTTGTTGTGGTTGTTGAGGTGGGAGTGGCGGTGGTGGTTGTTGGTGGTTGGTGGTTGCGGTGATTGAGGGTGGGAGTGGTGGTGGCGGTTGTTGTGGTGGTAGTTGTGGTGGTGGTGGTGTGGTAGTGGTCGTTCGTGGTAGCGGTTGTGGTTGTTGAGGTGTGGGAGTGGTGGTGGCGGTTGTAGTGGTGGTTGTGGTTGTGGTTGTAGTGGTGGTTGTGGTTGTTGAGATGTGGGAGTGGTGGTGGCGGTTGTAGTGGTGGTTGTGGTTGTAGTGGTGGTTGTGGTTGTAGTGGTGGTTGTTGAGATGTGGGAGTGGTGGTGGCGGTTGTAGTGGTGGTTGTGGTTGTAGTGGTGGTTGTTGTTGTTGTTGTGGTTGTTGAGGTGGGAGTGGCGGTTGCGGTGGTTGACGGTGGGAGTGGTTGTTCGTGGTAGCGGTAGCGGTTGTTGAGGTGTAGGAGTGGTGGTGGCGGTTGTAGTGGTGGTTGTGGTTGTTGTTGTTGTTGTTGTTGTTGAGGTGGGAGTGGTGGTTGGTGGTTGCGGTGGTTGAGGGTGGGAGTGGTGGTGGCGGTTGTTGTGGTGGTGGTGGTGGTGGTGGGAGTGGTCGTTCGTGGTAGCGGTTGTTCTTGTTGTGGTTGGAGTGGTGGTGGCGGTTGTAGTGGTGGTTGTGGTAGTTGTTGTTGTTGTGGTTGTTGAGGTGGGAGTGGCGGTTGCGGTGGTTGACGGTGGGAGTGGTTGTTCGTGGTAGCGGTAGCGGTTGTTGAGGTGTGGGAGTGGTGGTGGCGGTTGTAGTGGTGGTTGTGGTTGTTGTTGTTGTTGTTGTTGTTGAGGTGGGAGTGGGTCTGGACGTGGATAGGTGGAGAGTTCGCTCCGAGTGCGGCATACAGCTCCGTGGGGAGGTCGATCTGCGGGAACTTGCCACCATCAAGGTAGCAGCAGCCACAACCGCTACCACAACCACAACCACCAGCCACAACCAGGTGGTTACCGGTCCAGCTCCCGTCAGATGCGCGGCAGACTCTCCACTACTCTACAAACAGACACCAGCACCAGTCCACCGGGCCTCCTGGATACTGCAGACGGTCCCAGGCGGTACCGGTCCAGCTCCCGACAGAGTAGCGGCAGCCTCTCCTATCCACGTACAAATACACACCAGAAACAGTCCACCGGACCTCCTGTATACCACAGAGATCCAAGTGGTACCAGTCCAGCTCCCGACAGAGTAGCGGCAGCCTCTCCTATCCACGTACAAATACACACCAGAAACAGTCCACCGGACCTCCTGTATACCACAGAGATCCAGGCGGTACCAATCCAGCTCCCGACGGAGTAGCGGCAGCCTCTCCTATCCACGTACAAATACACACCAGAAACAGTCCAACGGACCTCCTGTATACCACAGAGATCCAAGTGGTACCAGTCCAGCTCCCGACAGAGGAGCGGCAGCCTCTCCTATCCACGTACAAATACACACCAGAAACAGTCCACCGGACCTCCCGTATACCACAGAGATCCAGACGGTACCGGTCCAGCTCCCGACAGAGGAGCGGCAGCCTCTCTACATACAGGCCAGAACCAGTCCACCGGACTTCCTGAAATCTACAGAGGTCCAGGCGGGACTTAACCAGCTCCCGTCAGATGAATGGGGGCCTCCTGTATACCACAGAGATCCAGACGGTACCGGTCCAGCTCCCGACAGAGGAGTGGCAGCCTCTCCACCGGGTCTCCTGGATACCGCAGAGGTCCAGGCGGTACCGGTCCAGCTCCCGACAGAGCAATGGCAATCCTCTCCTATCAACGTACAAATACACACCAGAAACAGTCCACCGGACCTCCCGTATACCACAGATATCCAGACGGTCCAGCTCCTGACAGAGGAGCGGCAGCCTCTCCTATCCACGTACAAATACACACCAGAAACAGTCCACCGGACCTCCTGTATACCACAGAGATCCAGACGGTACCGGTCCAGCTCCCGACAGAGGAGTGGCAGCCTCTCTACATACAGGCCAGAACCAGTCCACCGGACTTCCTGAAATCTACAGAGGTCCAGGTAGGACTTAACCAGCTCCCGTCAGATGAATGGGGGCCTCCTGTATACCACAGATATCCAGACGGTACCGGTCCAGCTCCCGACAGAGGAGCGGCAGCCTCTCCACCGGGTCTCCTGGATACCGCAGAGGTCCAGGCGGTACCGGTCCAGCTCCTGACAGAGGAGCGGCAGCCTCTCCTATCCACGTACAAATACACACCAGAAACAGTCCACCGGACCTCCCGTATACCACAGAGATCCAGACGGTACCGGTCCAGCTCCCGACAGAGTAGCGGCAGCCTCTCTACATACAGGCCAGAACCAGTCCACCGGACTTCCTGAAATCTACAGAGGTCCAGGCGGGACTTAACCAGCTCCCGTCAGATGAATGGGGGCCTCCTGTATACCACAGAGATCCAGACGGTACCGGTCCAGCTCCTGACAGAGCAGTGGCAGCCTCTGCTCTACACACATTCTACTGGACCACTGCACCAGGCCTCCTGAAAGCCACAGAGATCCAAGTGGTACCGGTCGAGCTCCCGACAGAGGAGCGGCAGCCTCTCCTATCAACGTACAAATACACACCAGAAACAGTCTACCGGACCTCCCGTATACCACATATCCAGGCGGTATCGGTCCAACTCCTGACAGAGGAGCAGCAGCCTCTCCTCACACACAGCAGCACCAGTCCACTGGATTCCCTGAATACCGCAGATATCCAGGCGGTACCGGTCCAGCTCCTGACAGAGGAGTGGCAGCCTCTCCTATCCACGTACAAATACACACCAGAAACAGTCCACCGGACCTCCCGTATACCACAGATATCCAGACGGTGCAGCTCCTGACAGAGGAGCGGCAGCCTCTCCTATCCACGTACAAATACACACCAGAAACAGTCCACCGGACCTCCTGTATACCACAGAGATCCAGACGGTACCGGTCCAGCTCCCGACAGAGGAGTGGCAGTCTCTCCTATCAACGTACAAATACACACCAGAAACAGTCCACCGGACCTCCTGTATACCACAGAGATCCAGACGGTACCGGTCCAGCTCCCGACAGAGGAGCGGCAGCCTCTCCACCGGGTCTCCTGGATACCGCAGAGGTCCAGGCGGTACCGGTCCAGCTCCTGACAGAGGAGCGGCAGCCTCTCCTATCCACGTACAAATACACACCAGAAACAGTCCACCGGACCTCCCGTATACCACAGAGATCCAGACGGTACCGGTCCAGCTCCCGACAGAGTAGCGGCAGCCTCTCTACATACAGGCCAGAACCAGTCCACCGGACTTCCTGAAATCTACAGAGGTCCAGGCGGGACTTAACCAGCTCCCGTCAGATGAATGGGGGCCTCCTGTATACCACAGAGATCCAGACGGTACCGGTCCAGCTCCTGACAGAGCAGTGGCAGCCTCTGCTCTACACACATTCTACTGGACCACTGCACCAGGCCTCCTGAAAGCCACAGAGATCCAAGTGGTACCGGTCGAGCTCCCGACAGAGGAGCGGCAGCCTCTCCTATCAACGTACAAATACACACCAGAAACAGTCTACCGGACCTCCCGTATACCACATATCCAGGCGGTATCGGTCCAACTCCTGACAGAGGAGCAGCAGCCTCTCCTCACACACAGCAGCACCAGTCCACTGGATTCCCTGAATACCGCAGATATCCAGGCGGTACCGGTCCAGCTCCTGACAGAGGAGTGGCAGCCTCTCCTATCCACGTACAAATACACACCAGAAACAGTCCACCGGACCTCCCGTATACCACAGATATCCAGACGGTGCAGCTCCTGACAGAGGAGCGGCAGCCTCTCCTATCCACGTACAAATACACACCAGAAACAGTCCACCGGACCTCCTGTATACCACAGAGATCCAGACGGTACCGGTCCAGCTCCCGACAGAGTAGCGGCAGCCTCTCTACATACAGGCCAGAACCAGTCCACCGGACTTCCTGAAATCTACAGAGGTCCAGGCGGGACTTAACCAGCTCCCGTCAGATGAATGGGGGCCTCCTGTATACCACAGAGATCCAGACGGTACCGGTCCAGCTCCCGACAGAGGAGCGGCAGCCTCTCCACCGGGTCTCCTGGATACCGCAGAGATCCAGGCAGTACTGGACCAGCTCCTGACAGAGGAGCGGCAGCCTCTCCTCACACACAGCAGCACCAGTCCACTGGATTCCCTGAATACCGCAGATATCCAGACGGTACCGGTCCAGCTCCCGACAGAGTAGCGGCAGCCTCTCTACATACAGGCCAGAACCAGTCCACCGGACTTTCTGAAATCTACAGAGGTCCAGGTAGGACTTAACCAGCTCCCGTCAGATGAATGGGGGCCTCCTGTATACCACAGAGATCCAGACGGTACCGGTCCAGCTCCGGACAGAGCAGTGGCAGCCTCTCCACCGGGTCTCCTGGATACCGTAGAGATCCAGGCAGTACCGGTCCAGCTCCTGACAGAGGAGCGGCAGCCTCTCCTCACACACAGCAGCACCAGTCCACTGGATTCCCTGAATACCGCAGATATCCAGGCGGTACCGGTCCAGCTCCTGACAGAGGAGTGGCAGCCTCTCCTATCCACGTACAAATACACACCAGAAACAGTCCACCGGACCTCCTGTATACCACAGAGATCCAGACGGTACCGGTCCAGCTCCCGACAGAGGAGTGGCAGTCTCTCCTATCAACGTACAAATACACACCAGAAACAGTCCACCGGACCTCCTATATACCACAGAGATCCAGACGGTACCGGTCCAGCTCCCGACATAGGAGCGGCAGCCTCTCCACCGGGCCTCCTGGATACTGCAGACGGTCCCAGGTGGTACCGGTCCAGCTCCTGACAGAGGAGTGGCAGCCTCTCCTATCCACGTACAAATACACACCAGAAACAGTCCACCGGACCTCCCGTATACCACAGATATCCAGACGGTACCGGTCCAGCTCCCGACAGAGTAGCGGCAGCCTCTCTACATACAGGCCAGAACCAGTCCACCGGACTTCCTGAAATCTACAGAGGTCCAGGCGGGACTTAACCAGCTCCTGTCAGATGAATGGGGGCCTCCTGTATACCACAGATATCCATACGGTACCGGTCCAGCTCCCGACAGAGGAGTGGCAGCCTCTCCACCGGGTCTCCTGGATACCGCAGAGGTCCAGGCGGTACCGGTCCAGCTCCCGACAGAGCAATGGCAGCCTCTCCTATCAACGTACAAATACACACCAGAAACAGTCCACCGGACCTCCTGTATACCACAGAGATCCAGACGGTACCGGTCCAGCTCCCGACAGAGTAGCGGCAGCCTCTCTACATACAGGCCAGAACCAGTCCACCGGACTTCCTGAAATCTACAGAGGTCCAGGCGGGACTTAACCAGCTCCCGTCAGATGAATGGGGGCCTCCTGTATACCACAGAGATCCAGACGGTACCGGTCCAGCTCCCGACAGAGGAGCGGCAGCCTCTCCACCGGGTCTCCTGGATACCGTAGAGATCCAGGCAGTACCGGTCCAGCTCCTGACAGAGGAGCGGCAGCCTCTCCTCCGCGGCGAGCGTCCGAACGATCCACGTGGCCACCCTAGGTGCACGTTGACACTCCACGTGGACACGTGGAGTGTCAACGTGGAGTGTCAACGTGGTCGTGGACAGGAGGTCACGGGACAGACCCAGCAGCTGTAACCCGCCCCCCATACTGTGCCAGGCTAGGTGCACCTCTCACCCCGTGTCTCTCTCTCTCCCCGTGTCTCTCTCTCCCCATGTCTCTGTCTCCCCGTGTGTCTCTCTCTAAACCCGTGTCTCTCTCTCTCCCCGTGTCTCTCTCTCCCCGTGTCTCTCTCCGTGTCTCTCTCCCCGTGTCTCTCTCTCCCCGTGTCTCTCTCTAAACCCGTGTCAATCTCTCTCCCCGTGTCTCTCTCCCCGTGTCTCTCCCCCCGTGTCTCTCTCCCCCCGTGTCTCTCTCCCCGTGTCTCTCTCCCCATGTCTCTCTCCCCCGTGTCTCTCTCTCTCCGTGTCTCTCTCTCTCTCCGTGTCTCTCTCTACCCGTGTCTCTCTCCCCGTGTCTCTCTCTCCCCGTGTCTCTCTCTTTCCCCGTGTCTCTCTCCCCGTGTCTCTCTCCCCGTGTCTCTCTCTCCCCGTGTCTCTCTCTCCCCGTGTCTCTCTCTCCCCGTGTCTCTCTCTCCCCGTGTCTCTCGCCCCGTGTCTCTCTCTCCCCGTGTCTCTCTCACCCCGTGTCTCTCTCTCCCCGTGTCTCTCTCCCCGTGTCTCTCTCTCCCCGTGTCTCTCTCTCCCCGTGTCTCTCTCTCCCCGTGTCTCTCCCCGTGTCTCTCTCCTCGTGTCTCTCTCTCCCCGTGTCTCTCTCTCCCCGTGTCTCTCTCTCCCCGTGTCTCTCCCCGTGTCTCTCTCCTCGTGTCTCTCTCTCCCCGTGTCTCTCTCTCCCCGTGTCTCTCTCTCCCCGTGTCTCTCTCTCCCCGTGTCTCTCTCCCCGTGTCTCTCTCTCCTCGTGTCTCTCTCCCCGTGTCTCTCTCTCTCCCCGTGTCTCTCTCTCCCCGTGTCTCTCTCTCCCCGTGTCTCTCTCTACCCGTGTCTCTCTCTCCCCGTGTCTCTCTCTCCCCGTGTCTCTCTCTCCCCGTGTCTCTCTCTCTCCGTCTCTCTCTGTCTCACCCTGTGTGTCTCTGTGTATCTCTGTGTATGTGTGTGTCTCTGTGTCTCTCCGTGTCTCTGTGTTTCTCCGTGTCTCTGTCTCACCCTGTGTCTCTGTGTCTCCCTGTGTCTCTGTGTGTCTCTGTGTCTCTGTCTCACCCTGTGTGCCTCTGTGTGTCTCTGTGTGTCTCTGTCTCACCCTGTGTGTCTCTGTGTGTCTCTCTGTCTCTGTGTGTCTCTGTGTGTCTCTGTCTCACCCTGTGTGTCTCTGTGTCTCTGTGTGTCTCTTTGTCTCTGTGTGTCTCTGCGTCTCTGTGTGTCTCTGTGTCTCTGTCTCACCCTGTGTGTCTCTGTGTGTCTCTGTGTGTCTCTGTGTCTCTGTCTCACCCTGTGTGTCTCTGTATGTCTCTGTGTCTCTGTCTCACCCTTTGTGTCTCTGTGTGTCTGTGTGTGTCTCTGTCTCACCCTGTGTGTCTCTGTGTGTCTCTGTGTCTCTGTCTCACCCTGTGTGTGTCTGTGTCTCTGTGTGTCTCTGTGTCTCTGTCTCATCCTGTGTGCCTCTGTGTCTCTGTGTGTCTCTGTGTGTCTCTGTGTCTCTGTGTGTCTCTGTGTGTCTCTGTGTGTCTCTGTGTCTCTGTGTCTCTCTGTTTCACTGTGTGTCTGTGTGTCTCTGTGTCTCTGTCTCACTGTGTGTCTGTCTCACTGTGTGTCTGTGTGTCTCTGTGTGTCTCTGTGTCTGTGTCTCTGTGTCTCTGTGTGTGTCTCTGTGTGTGTCTCTGTGTGTCTCTGTGTCTCTGTGTGTCTCTGTGTGTCTCTGTGTGTGTCTCTGTGTGTCTCTGTGTCTCTGTGTGTCTCTGTGTGTCTCTGTGTGTGTCTCTGTGTGTCTCTGTGTCTCTGTGTGTCTCTGTGTGTGTCTCTGTGTGTCTCTGTGTGTCTCTCTGTGTCTCTGTGTGTCTCTGTGTGTCTGTGTCTCACCCTGTGTCTCTCTGTGTGTCTCTGTGTCTCTGTCTCACCCTGTGTCTCACTGTGTGTGTCTCTGTGTGTCTCTGTGTGTCTCTGTGTGTCTCTGTGTGTGTCTCTGTGTGTCTCTGTGTGTCTCTGTGTTTCTGTGTGTGTCTCTGTGTCTCTGTCTCACCCTGTGTGTCTCTGTGTGTCTCTGTGTCTCTGTGTGTCTGTGTGTCTCTGTGTGTCTCTGTCTCACTGTGTCTCTGTGTCTCACCCTGTGTGTCTCTGTGTCTCTGTGTGTCTCTGTCTCACTCTGTGTGTCTCTGTGTGTCTCTGTGAGTCTCTGTGTGTCTCTGTGTGTCTCTGTGTCTCACTGTGTGTGTCTCTGTGTCTCTGTGTGTCTCTGTGTGTCTCTGTGTGTCTCTGTCTCAATGTCTCTGTGTGTCTCTGTCTCACCCTGTGTCTCTGTGTCTCTGTGTGTCTCTGTGTGAGTCTCTGTGTCTCACTGTGTGTCTCTGTGTCTCTGTCTCACACTGTGTGTCTCTGTGTGTCTCTGTGTGTGTCTCTGTGTGTCTCTGTGTGTCTCTGTGTGTGTCTCTGTGTGTCTCTGTGTCTCTGTGTGTCTCTGTGTGTCTGTGTGTGTCTCTGTGTCTCTGTGTGTCTCTGTGTGTGTCTCTGTGTGTCTCTCTGTGTGTGTGTGTCTCTGTGTGTCTCTGTGTGTCTCTGTGTGTGTCTCTGTGTGTCTCTGTGTGTCTCTGTGTGTGTCTCTGTGTGTCTCTGTGTCTCTGTGTGTCTCTGTGTGTCTGTGTGTGTCTCTGTGTCTCTGTGTGTCTCTGTGTGTGTCTCTGTGTGTGTCTCTGTGTGTCTCTGTGTGTCTCTGTGTGTGTCTCTGTGTGTCTCTGTGTGTGTCTCTGTGTGTCTCTGTGTGTGTCTCTGTGTGTCTCTGTGTGTGTCTCTGTGTGTCTCTGTGTGTCTCTGTGTGTCTCTGTGTGTGTCTCTGTGTGTCTCTGTGTGTGTCTCTGTGTGTCTCTGTGTGTCTCTGTGTGTGTCTCTGTGTGTCTCTGTGTGTCTCTGTGTGTGTCTCTGTGTGTCTCTGTGTGTCTCTGTCTCACTGTGTGTCTGTGTGTCTCTGTCTCACTGTGTGTGTCTCTGTGTGTGTGTGTGTCTCTGTGTGTCTGTGTGTCTCTGTGTGTCTCTGTGTGTGTCTCTGTGTGTCTCTGTGTGTCTGTGTGTCTCTGTGTGTCTCTGTGTGTCTGTGTGTCTCTGTGTGTCTCTGTGTGTCTCTGTGTGTGTCTCTGTGTGTCTCTGTGTGTCTGTGTGTCTCTGTGTGTCTCTCTGTGTGTCTCTGTGTGTCTGTGTGTCTCTGTGTGTCTCTGTGTGTCTGTGTGTCTCTGTGTGTCTCTCTGTGTGTCTCTGTGTGTCTGTGTGTCTCTGTGTGTCTCTCTGTGTGTCTCTGTGTGTCACTGTCTCACCCTGTGTGTCTCTGTGTGTCTCTGTGTGTCTTTGTGTGTCTCACTGTGTGTCTGTGTGTCTCTGTGTCTCTGTGTGTCTCTGTCTCACCCTGTGTGTCTCTGTGTGTGTCTCTGTGTGTCTCTCTGTGAGTCTCTGTGAGTCTCTGTGTGTCTCTGTGTGTCTCTGTGAGTCTCTGTGTCTCTCTGTGAGTCTCTGTGAGTCTTTGTGTGTCTCTGTGTGTCTGTGTGTGTCTCTGTGTGTCTGTGTGTGTCTCTGTGTGTCTCTGTGGGTCTCTGTGTGTCTCTGTGTGTCTCTGTGTGTCTCTGTGTGTCTCTGTCTCACCCTGTGTCTCTGTGTGTCTCTGTGTGTCTCTGTCTCACCCTGTGTGTCTGTGTGTCTCTGTGTCTCTGTGTGTCTCTCTGTCTCTGTGTGTGTCTCTGTGAGAGTCTCTGTGAGAGTCTCTGTGTGTCTCTGTGTGTCTCTCTGTGTGTCCGTGTGTCTCTGTGTGTCTCTGTGTATCTCTGTGTCTCTGTGTGTCTCTGTGTCTCTGTGTCTCACTGTGTGTCTGTGTGTCTCTGTGTCTCACTGTGTGTGTCTGTGTCTCTCTGTGAGTCTCTGTGAGTCTCTGTGTGTGTCTCTGTGTGTCTCTGTGTGTCACTGTCTCACCCTGTGTGTCTCTGTGTGTCTCTGTGTGTCTCTGTGTGTCTTTGTGTGTCTCACTGTGTGTCTGTGTGTCTCTGTGTCTCTGTGTGTCTCTGTGTCTCTGTGTCTCTGTGTGTCTCTGTGTGTGTCTCTGTGTGTCTCTGTCTCACCCTGTGTGTCTCTGTGTCTCTGTGTCTCTGTGTGTCTCTGTGTGTGTCTCTGTGTGTCTCTGTGTGTCTCTGTCTCACCCTGTGTCTCTGTCTCACTGTGTGTCTCTGTGTGTCTCTGTGTGTCTCTGTGTGTCTCTGGGTGAGTCTCTCTGTGAGTCTCTGTGAGTCTCTGTGTGTGTCTCTGTGTGTCTCTGTGTGTCACTGTCTCACCCTGTGTGTCTCTGTGTGTCTCTGTGTGTCTCTGTCTCACCCTGTGTGTCTCTGTGTGTCTCTGTCTCACCCTGTGTGTCTCTGTGTGTCTCTGTGTGTGTCTCTGTGTCTCTCTATGTGTCTCTGTCTCACCCTGTATGTCTCTGTGTGTCACTGTGTCTCTGTGTGTCTCTGTGTGTCTCTGTCTCACCCTGTGTGTCTCTGTGTGTCTCTGTGTGTCTGTGTCTCTGTGTCTCTGTCTCACTGTGTGTGTCTCTGTGTGTCTCTGTGAGTCTCTGTGTCTCTGTCTCACCCTGTGTCTCTCTGTCTCACTGTCTGTGTCTCAGCTGGGTGGGACACGAGACAGCCGGTGGACACTGCCCTCTCTGTGTCTCCGTGTGTCTCTGTGTGTCTCTCTCACCCTGTGTGTCTCTGTGTGTCTCTGTCTCACCCTGTGTGTCTCTGTGTCTCTCTGTGTCTCTGTGTGTCTCTGTGTCTCTGTGTGTCTCTGTGTGTCTCTGTCTCACCCTGTGTGTTTCTGTGTCTCTGTGTGTCTCTGTGTCTCACTGTGTCTCTCTGTGTCTCTGTGTGTCTCTGTGTCTCTGTGTGTCTCTGTGTGTCTCTCTCTCACCCTGTGTGTCTCTGTGTGTCTCTCTCTCACCCTGTGTGTCTCTGTGTGTCTCTGTGTGTCTCTGTCTCACTGTCTCTGTCTCTCTGTGTGTCTCAGCTGGGTGGGACACGAGACAGCCGGTGGACACTGCCCTCTCTGCGTCTCTCTGTGTGTCTCTCTGTGTGTCTGTGTGTCTCTGTGTGTCTCTGTGTATCTCTGTGTCTCTGTGTGTCTCTGTGTCTCTGTGTCTCACTGTGTGTCTGTGTGTCTCTGTGTCTCACTGTGTGTGTCTGTGTGTCTCTGTGAGTCTCTGTGTGTCTCTGTGTGTCTCTGTCTCACCCTGTGTGTCTCTGTGTGTCTCTGTCTCACCCTGTGTCTTTCTGTCTCTGTGTCTCAGCTGGGTGGGACACGAGACAGCCGGTGGACACTGCCCTCTCTGTGTCTCCGTGTGTCTCTGTGTGTCTCTCTCTCACCCTGTGTGTCTCTGTGTGTCTCTGTGTGTCTGTGTGTCTCACTGTGTGTCTCTCTGTGTGTCTCAGCTGGGTGGGACACGAGATAGCCGGTGGACACTGCCCTCTCTGTGTCTCACTGTGTGTCTCTGTGTCTCTGTGTGTCTCTGTGTGTCTCTGTGTCTCTGTCTCACTCTGTGTCTCTCTGTCTCTCTGTGTCTCAGCTGGGTGGGACACGAGACAGCCGGTGGACACTGCCCTCTCTGTGTCTCCGTGTCCTGTGTCTGCGTCTCTCCTGTGTCTCTCTGTCTCACCCTGTGTCTGTGTGTCTCTGTGTGTCTCTGTGTGTCTCTGTGTCTCTCTGTCTCACCCTGTGTCTCTGTGTCTCACTGTGTGTCTGTGTGTCTCTGTCTCACTGTCTCTGTGTCTCTGTGTGTGTCTCTGTGTGTGTCTCTGTCTCTCTGTGTGTGTCTCTGTGTCTCTGTGTGTCTCTGTGTGTGTCTCTGTGTGTCTCTGTGTCTCTGTGTGTCTCTGTGTGTCTCTGTCTCACTGTGTGTCTCTGTGTCTCTGTCTCACTGTCTCTGTGTCTCTGTGTCTCAGCTGGGTGGGACACGAGACAGCCGGTGGACACTGCCCTCTCTCTGTCTCCGTGTCCTGCGTCTGCGTCTCTCTGTGTGTCTCTCTGTGTGTCTCTGTGTCTCTGTGTGTCTCTGTGTGTCTCTGTGTGTGTCTCTGTGTCTCTGTGTCTCACTGTGTGTCTGTGTGTCTCTGTGTGTCTCTGTGTGTCTCTGTGTGTCTGTGTGTCTCACTGTGTGTGTCTCACCCTGTGTGTCTCTGTGTGTCTCTGTGTCTCTGTGTGTCTCTGTGTGTCTCTGTGTGTCTCTGTGAGTCTCTCTGTCTCACTCTGTCTCACTGTGTGTGTATCTGTGTCTCTGTGTGTCTGTGTGTCTCTGTGTCTCTCTATGTGTCTCTGTCTCACCCTGTGTGTCTCTGTGTGTCTCAGCTGGGTGGGACACGAGACAGCCGGTGGACACTGCCCTCTCTCTGTCTCCGTGTCCTGCGTCTGCGTCTCTCCTGTGTCTCTCTGTCTCACCCTGTGTCTCTCTGTGTGTCTCTGTGTGTCTCTGTGTGTCTCTGTGTCTCTGTGTGTCTCTGTGTGTGTCTCTGTGTCTCTGTGTCTCACTGTGTGTCTGTGTGTCTCTGTGTCTCACTGTGTGTCTCTGTGTGTCTCTGTGTCTCTGTCTCACCCTGTGTGTCTCTGTGTGTGTCTCTGTGAGTTTCTGTGTGTCTCTGTGTCTCTGTCTCACTCTGTCTCACCCTGTGTGTCTCTGTGTCTCTCTGTGTCTCTGTGTGTCTCTGTGTCTCTGTCTCACTGTGTGTCTCTCTGTCTGTGTGTCTCAGCTGGGTGGGACACGAGACAGCCGGTGGACACTGCCCTCTCTGTGTCTCCGTGTGTCTCTGTGTGTCTCTCTCTCACCCTGTGTGTCTCTGTGTGTCTCTGTGTGTCTCTGTGAGTCTCTGTGTGTCTCTGTGTGTCTCTGTCTCACCCTGTGTCTCTCTGTCTCTGTGTCTCTGTGTGTCTCAGCTGGGTGGGACACGAGACAGCCGGTGGACACTGCCCTCTCTGTGTCTCTCTATGTGTCTCTGTCTCACTGTGTGTGTCTCTGTGTCTGTGTCTCAGCTGGGTGGGACACGAGACAGCCGGTGGACACTGCCGTCTCTGTGTCTCCGTGTCCTGCGTCTGCGTCTCTCCTGTGTCTCTCTGTCTCACCCTGTGTCTCTGTGTGTCTCTGTGTGTCTCTGTGTGTCTCTGTCTCACTGTCTCTGTCTCTCTGTGTGTCTCAGCTGGGTGGGACACGAGACAGCCGGTGGACACTGCCGTCTCTGTGTCTCCGTGTCCTGCGTCTGCGTCTCTCCTGTCCCGTGTCCGTGCGGACCGCCGACTGGGGAGACAGCTTGCTCTCCACAGCTCAGCGGAGACACTCGGCACTCAAGGCCTACGTGAGACACTCAGTAGTAGTAGTGTCAGTAGTAGTAGTGTCAGTAGTAGTGTCAGTAGTGTCAGTAGTAGTAGTAGTGTCAGTAGTAGTGTCAGTAGTAGTAGTGTTAGTAGTAGTAGTGTCAGTAGTAGTGGTAGTGTTAGTAGTGTCAGTAGTAGTAGTGTCAGTAGTAGTAGTGTCAGTAGTAGTAGTGTCAGTAGTGTCAGTAGTAGTAGTGTCAGTAGTAGTACTAGTGTCAGTAGTAGTAGTAGTGTCAGTAGTAGTAGTAGTGTCAGTAGTAGTAGTGTCAGTAGTGTCAGTAGTGTTAGTAGTAGTAGTGTCAGTAGTAGTGTCAGTAGTAGTAGTGTTAGTAGTGTCAGTAGTAGTGTCAGTAGTAGTGGTAGTAGTAGTGTCAGTAGTAGTAGTAGTAGTGTTAGTAGTAGTAGTAGTGTCAGTAGTGTCAGTAGTGTCAGTAGTAGTAGTAGTGTCAGTAGTAGTAGTGTCAGTAGTAGTGTCAGTAGTGTCAGTAGTAGTAGTGTCAGTAGTAGTAGTAGTGTCAGTAGTAGTACTAGTGTCAGTAGTAGTACTAGTGTCAGTAGTAGTAGTGTCAGTAGTAGTAGTGTCAGTAGTAGTGTCAGTAGTGTTAGTAGTAGTGGTAGTGTTAGTAGTAGTGTCAGTAGTAGTAGTGTCAGTAGTGTCAGTAGTAGTGTCAGTAGTAGTAGTAGTGTTAGTAGTAGTGTTAGTAGTAGTAGTGTCAGTAGTAGTAGTAGTGTCAGTAGTAGTGTCAGTAGTAGTGTCAGTAGTGTCAGTAGTAGTAGTGTCAGTAGTAGTAGTGTCAGTAGTGTTAGTAGTAGTGTCAGTAGTAGTGTTAGTAGTAGTGGTGTTAGTAGTAGTAGTGTTAGTGTCAGTAGTGTCAGTAGTAGTGTCAGTAGTAGTGTCAGTAGTAGTAGTATCAGTAGTAGTAGTGTTAGTAGTAGTAGTGTCAGTAGTAGTGTCAGTAGTAGTAGTAGTGTCAGTAGTAGTGTCAGTAGTAGTAGTGTCAGTAGTAGTGTCAGTAGTAGTGTCAGTAGTAGTAGTGTCAGTAGTAGTGTCAGTAGTAGTGTTAGTAGTGTCAGTAGTGTCAGTAGTAGTGTCAGTAGTAGTGTCAGTAGTAGTAGTTGTAGTGTTAGTAGTAGTAGTGTCAGTAGTAGTGTCAGTAGTAGTGTCAGTAGTAGTGTCAGTAGTAGTGTCAGTAGTAGTAGTTGTAGTGTTAGTAGTAGTAGTGTCAGTAGTAGTGTCAGTAGTAGTAGTGTCAGTAGTAGTATTAGTAGTAGTAGTGTCAGTAGTAGTGTCAGTAGTAGTAGTGGTAGTAGTGTCAGTAGTAGTAGTAGTGTCAGTAGTAGTAGTGTCAGTAGTAGTGTCAGTAGTAGTGTCAGTAGTGTCAGTAGTAGTAGTGTCAGTAGTAGTGTCAGTAGTAGTAGTAGTGTCATTAGTGTCAGTAGTAGAAGTGTCAGTAGTAGTGTCAGTTGTAGTAGTGTCAGTAGTAGTGTCAGTAGTAGTAGTAGTGTCAGTAGTAGTGTCAGTAGTAGTGTCAGTAGTAGTAGTGTCAGTAGTAGTAGTAGTGTCAGTAGTAGTGTTAGTAGTAGTAGTGTCAGTAGTGTCAGTAGTAGTGGTAGTAGTAGTAGTGTCAGTAGTAGTAGTGTTAGTAGTAGTAGTGTCAGTAGTGTCAGTAGTAGTAGTAGTGTCAGTAGTAGTGTCAGTAGTAGTAGTGTTAGTAGTAGTAGTGTCAGTAGTAGTGGTAGTGTTAGTAGTGTCAGTAGTAGTAGTGTCAGTAGTAGTAGTGTCAGTAGTAGTAGTGTCAGTAGTGTCAGTAGTAGTAGTGTCAGTAGTAGTACTAGTGTCAGTAGTAGTAGTAGTGTCAGTAGTAGTAGTAGTGTCAGTAGTAGTAGTGTCAGTAGTGTCAGTAGTGTTAGTAGTAGTAGTGTCAGTAGTAGTGTCAGTAGTAGTAGTGTTAGTAGTGTCAGTAGTAGTGTCAGTAGTAGTGGTAGTAGTAGTGTCAGTAGTAGTAGTAGTGTTAGTAGTAGTAGTAGTGTCAGTAGTGTCAGTAGTGTCAGTAGTAGTAGTAGTGTCAGTAGTAGTAGTGTCAGTAGTAGTGTCAGTAGTGTCAGTAGTAGTAGTGTCAGTAGTAGTAGTAGTGTCAGTAGTAGTACTAGTGTCAGTAGTAGTACTAGTGTCAGTAGTAGTAGTGTCAGTAGTAGTAGTGTCAGTAGTAGTGTCAGTAGTAGTAGTGTCAGTAGTAGTGTCAGTAGTAGTGTCAGTAGTAGTAGTGTCAGTAGTGTTAGTAGTAGTGGTAGTGTTAGTAGTAGTGTCAGTAGTAGTAGTGTCAGTAGTGTCAGTAGTAGTGTCAGTAGTAGTAGTAGTGTTAGTAGTAGTGTTAGTAGTAGTAGTGTCAGTAGTAGTAGTAGTGTCAGTAGTAGTGTCAGTAGTAGTGTCAGTAGTGTCAGTAGTAGTAGTGTCAGTAGTAGTAGTGTCAGTAGTGTTAGTAGTAGTGTCAGTAGTAGTGTTAGTAGTAGTGGTGTTAGTAGTAGTAGTGTTAGTGTCAGTAGTGTCAGTAGTAGTGTCAGTAGTAGTGTCAGTAGTAGTAGTATCAGTAGTAGTAGTGTTAGTAGTAGTAGTGTCAGTAGTAGTGTCAGTAGTAGTAGTGTCAGTAGTAGTGTCAGTAGTAGTGTCAGTAGTAGTAGTGTCAGTAGTAGTGTCAGTAGTAGTGTCAGTAGTAGTAGTGTCAGTAGTAGTGTCAGTAGTAGTGTTAGTAGTGTCAGTAGTGTCAGTAGTAGTGTCAGTAGTAGTGTCAGTAGTAGTGTCAGTAGTAGTAGTTGTAGTGTTAGTAGTAGTAGTGTCAGTAGTAGTGTCAGTAGTAGTGTCAGTAGTAGTGTCAGTAGTAGTGTCAGTAGTAGTAGTTGTAGTGTTAGTAGTAGTAGTGTCAGTAGTAGTGTCAGTAGTAGTAGTGTCAGTAGTAGTATTAGTAGTAGTAGTGTCAGTAGTAGTGTCAGTAGTAGTAGTGGTAGTAGTGTCAGTAGTAGTAGTAGTGTCAGTAGTAGTAGTGTCAGTAGTAGTGTCAGTAGTAGTGTCAGTAGTGTCAGTAGTAGTAGTGTCAGTAGTAGTGTCAGTAGTAGTAGTAGTGTCAGTAGTGTCAGTAGTAGAAGTGTCAGTAGTAGTGTCAGTTGTAGTAGTGTCAGTAGTAGTGTCAGTAGTAGTAGTAGTGTCAGTAGTAGTGTCAGTAGTAGTGTCAGTAGTAGTAGTGTCAGTAGTAGTAGTAGTGTCAGTAGTAGTGTTAGTAGTAGTAGTGTCAGTAGTGTCAGTAGTAGTGGTAGTAGTAGTAGTGTCAGTAGTAGTAGTGTTAGTAGTAGTAGTGTCAGTAGTAGTGTTAGTAGTAGTGTCAGTAGTAGTAGTGTCAGTAGTAGTAGTGTCAGTAGTAGTGTCAGTAGTAGTAGTGTCAGTAGTAGTAGTGTCAGTAGTAGTGTCAGTAGTAGTAGTGTCAGTAGTAGTATTAGTAGTAGTAGTGTCAGTAGTAGTGTCAGTAGTAGTAGTGGTAGTAGTGTCAGTAGTAGTAGTAGTGTCAGTAGTAGTAGTAGTGTCAGTAGTAGTAATGTCAGTAGTAGTGTCAGTAGTAGTGTCAGTAGTGTCAGTAGTAGTAGTGTCAGTAGTAGTGTCAGTAGTAGTAGTAGTGTCAGTAGTGTCAGTAGTAGTAGTGTCAGTAGTAGTGTCAGTTGTAGTAGTGTCAGTAGTAGTAGTAGTAGTGTCAGTAGTAGTGTCAGTAGTAGTGTCAGTAGTAGTAGTGTCAGTAGTAGTAGTAGTGTCAGTAGTAGTGTTAGTAGTAGTAGTGTCAGTAGTGTCAGTAGTAGTGGTAGTAGTAGTAGTGTCAGTAGTAGTAGTAGTGTTAGTAGTAGTAGTGTCAGTAGTAGTGTTAGTAGTAGTGTCAGTAGTAGTAGTGTCAGTAGTAGTAGTGTCAGTAGTAGTGTCAGTAGTAGTAGTGTCACTAGTAGTAGTGTCAGTAGTAGTAGTGTCAGTAGTAGTAGTGTCAGTAGTAGTGTCAGTAGTAGTAGTGTCAGTAGTAGTGTCAGTAGTAGTGTCAGTAGTAGTAGTGTTAGTAGTAGTAGTGTCAGTAGTAGTGTCAGTAGTAGTGCCAGTAGTAGTGTCAGTAGTAGTAGTGTCAGTAGTAGTCAGTAGTAGTGTCAGTAGTAGTAGTGTCAGTAGTAGTAGTGTCAGTAGTAGTAGTGTCAGTAGTAGTGTCAGTAGTGTCAGTAGTAGTGTCAGTAGTGTCAGTAGTAGTGTCAGAAGTAGTGTTAGTAGTAGTGTCAGTAGTAGTAGTGTCAGTAGTAGTAGTAGTAGTGTCAGTAGTAGTGTCAGTAGTAGTAGTGTCAGTAGTGTCAGTAGTAGTGTCAGTAGTGTCAGTAGTAGTAGTGGTAGTAGTGTCAGTAGTAGTGTCAGTAGTAGTAGTGTCAGTAGTAGTCAGTAGTAGTGTCAGTAGTGTCAGTAGTAGTGTCAGTAGTAGTGTCAGTAGTGTCAGTAGTAGTGTCAGTAGTAGTGTCAGTAGTAGTAGTGTCAGTAGTAGTGTCAGTAGTAGTAGTGTCAGTAGTAGTCAGTAGTAGTGTTAGTAGTAGTAGTGTCAGTAGTAGTGTCAGTAGTAGTGTCAGTAGTAGTAGTGTCAGTAGTGTCAGTAGTAGTAGTTGTAGTGTTAGTAGTAGTGTCAGTAGTAGTGTCAGTAGTAGTGTCAGTAGTAGTAGTAGTGTCAGTAGTAGTAGTGTCAGTAGTAGTGTCAGTAGTAGTAGTGTCACTAGCGTCAGTAGTAGTAGTGTTAGTAGTAGTAGTGTCAGTAGTAGTAGTGTCAGTAGTGTCAGTAGTAGTAGTGTCAGTAGTAGTGTTAGTAGTAGTGTTAGTAGTAGTGTCAGTAGTAGTAGTGTTAGTAGTGTCAGTAGTAGTAGTAGTGTCAGTAGTAGTAGTAGTGTTAGTAGTAGTAGTGTCAGTAGTAGTAGTGTCAGTAGTGTCAGTAGTAGTAGTGTCAGTAGTAGTAGTGTCAGTAGTAGTGTCAGTAGTAGTAGTAGTGTCAGTAGTAGTGTCAGTAGTGTTAGTAGTAGTGTTAGTAGTAGTAGTGTCAGTAGTAGTAGTAGTAGTGTCAGTAGTGTCAGTAGTAGTGTCAGTAGTAGTGTCAGTAGTAGTAGTAGTGTCAGTAGTGTCAGTAGTAGTGTCAGTAGTAGTGTTAGTAGTGTCAGTATTGTCAGTAGTAGTAGTGTCAGTAGTAGTAGTGTCAGTCGTAGTAGTGTCAGTAGTAGTAGTGTCAGTAGTGTCAGTAGTAGTAGTAGTGTCAGTAGTAGTAGTAGTGTTAGTAGTAGTGGTGTCAGTAGTGTCAGTAGTAGTGTTAGTAGTGTCAGTAGTGTCAGTAGTAGGAGTGTTAGTAGTGTCAGTAGTAGTGTCAGTAGTCTCAGTAGTAGTGTTAGTAGTGTCAGTAGTGTCAGTAGTAGTAGTGTTAGTAGTGTCAGTAGTAGTAGTGTCATTAGTAGTGTCAGTAGTAGTGTTAGTAGTGTCAGTAGTGTCAGTAGTAGTAGTGTCAGTAGTAGTAGTGTCAGTAGTAGTAGTGTCAGTAGTGTCAGTAGTAGTGTCAGTAGTGTCAGTAGTAGTAGTAGTGTTAGTAGTGTCAGTAGTAGTAGTGTTAGTAGTGTCAGTAGTAGTGTCAGTAGTGTCAGTAGTAGTGTCAGTAGTAGTGTCAGTAGTAGTAGTGTCAGTAGTAGTAGTGTCAGTAGTGTCAGTAGTAGTAGTAGTGTTAGTAGTAGTGTCAGTAGTCGTAGTAGTAGTGTTAGTAGTGTCAGTAGTGTCAGTAGTAGTAATGTCAGTCGTCGTAGTAGTGTCAGTAGTAGTAGTGTCAGTAGTAGTGGCAGTAGTAGTAGTGTCAGTAGTAGTAGTGTTAGTAGTAGTGTCAGTAGTAGTAGTGTCAGTAGTAGTGTCAGTAGTAGTAGTGTCCGTAGTAGTAGTAGTAGTGTTAGTAGTATCAGAAGTAGTAGTGTCAGTAGTAGTAGTATTATAGTAGTATAGTAGTATTATAGTAGTAGTATTATAGTAGTATTATTAGTAGTATTAGTAGTAGTATTATTATAACACACACAGACATAGTAGTGTTATAGTAGTAGTATTATAGTAGTATTATTAGTAGTATTATTATAACACTCACACACAGACATAGTAGTATTATAGTAGTATTATTAGTAGTATTATAGTAGTATTATTAGTAGTATTATAGTAGTAGTATTATAACACTCACGTAGTATTAGTAGTATTATTATAACACTCACACACAGACATAGTAGTATTATAGTAGTATTAGTAGTAGTATTATAACACACACAGACATAGTAGTGTTATAGTAGTAGTATTATAGTAGTATTATTATTAGTAGTATTATAACACACACAGACATAGTAGTGTTATTATAACACACACACACAGACATAGTAGTGTTATAGTAGTAGTATTATAGTAGTATTATTATTAGTAGTATTATAACACTCACACAGACATAGTAGTATTATAGTAGTAGTATTAGTAGTATTATTATAACACTCACACAGACATAGTAGTGTTATAGTAGTAGTATTATAGTAGTATTATTAGTAGTAGTATTATAACACAGTAGTGTCAGTAGTAGTAGTGTCAGTAGTAGTAGTGTCAGTAGTGTCAGTAGTAGTAGTAGTGTTAGTAGTAGTGTCAGTAGTCGTAGTAGTAGTGTTAGTAGTGTCAGTAGTGTCAGTAGTAGTAATGTCAGTCGTCGTAGTAGTGTCAGTAGTAGTAGTGTCAGTAGTAGTGGCAGTAGTAGTAGTGTCAGTAGTAGTAGTGTTAGTAGTAGTGTCAGTAGTAGTAGTGTCAGTAGTAGTGTCAGTAGTAGTAGTGTCCGTAGTAGTAGTAGTAGTGTTAGTAGTATCAGAAGTAGTAGTGTCAGTAGTAGTAGTATTATAGTAGTATAGTAGTATTATAGTAGTAGTATTATAGTAGTATTATTAGTAGTAGTATTATTATAACACACACAGACATAGTAGTGTTATAGTAGTAGTATTATAGTAGTATTATTAGTAGTATTATTATAACACTCACACACAGACATAGTAGTATTATAGTAGTATTATTAGTAGTATTATAGTAGTAGTATTATAGTAGTATTATAGTAGTAGTATTATAACACTCACGTAGTATTAGTAGTATTATTATAACACTCACACACAGACATAGTAGTATTATAGTAGTATTAGTAGTAGTATTATAACACACACAGACATAGTAGTGTTATAGTAGTAGTATTATAGTATTATTATTAGTAGTATTATAACACACACAGACATAGTAGTGTTATTATAACACACACACACAGACATAGTAGTGTTATAGTAGTAGTATTATAGTAGTATTATTATTAGTAGTATTATAACACTCACACAGACATAGTAGTATTATAGTAGTATTATTAGTAGTATTATTATAACACTCACACAGACATAGTAGTGTTATAGTAGTAGTATTATAGTAGTATTATTAGTAGTAGTATTATAACACACACACAGACATAGTAGTGTTATAGTAGTAGTATTATAGTAGTATTATTATTAGTAGTATTATAACACTCACACAGACATAGTAGTATTATAGTAGTAGTATTAGTAGTATTATTATAACACTCACACAGACATAGTAGTATTATAGTAGTATTATAGTAGTATTATTAGTAGTATTAGTAGTATTATTATAACACTCACACAGACATAGTAGTGTTTTAGTAGTAGTATTATAGTAGTATTATTAGTAGTAGTATTATAACACACACACAGACATAGTAGTGTTATAGTAGTATTATAGTAGTATTATTATTAGTAGTATTATAACACTCACACAGACATAGTAGTATTATAGTAGTAGTATTAGTAGTAGTATTATAACACTCACACAGACATAGTAGTATTATAGTAGTAGTATTATAGTAGTATTATTAGTAGTATTATTATAACACTCACACAGACATAGTAGTATTATAGTAGTAGTATTATAGTAGTATTATTAGTAGTATTATAACACTCACACAGACATAGTAGTATTATAGTAGTATTATTAGTAGTAGTATTAGTATTATAACACTCACACAGACAGTAGTATTATAGTATTATTAGTAGTAGTATAACACTCACACACAGACATAGTAGTATTATAGTAGTATTATTATAGTAGTATTATTAGTAGTATTATTAGTACTATTATTATAACACTCACACACAGACATACTAGTATTATAGTAGTAGTATTATAACACTCACACACAGACATAGTAGTGTTATAGTAGTATAGTAGTGTTAGTAGTAGTAGTGTCAGTAGTAGTAGTGTCAGTAGTAGTAGTAGTAGTGTTAGTAGTAGTGGTAGTGTTAGTAGTAGTGTCAGTAGTAGTAGTGTCAGTAGTGTCAGTAGTAGTGTCAGTAGTAGTAGTAGTGTTAGTAGTAGTGTTAGTAGTAGTAGTGTCAGTAGTAGTAGTAGTGTCAGTAGTAGTGTCAGTAGTGTCAGTAGTAGTGTTAGTAGTAGTAGTGGCAGTAGTAGTAGTGTCAGTAGTGTTAGTAGTAGTGTCAGTAGTAGTGTTAGTAGTAGTGGTGTTAGTAGTAGTAGTGTTAGTGTCAGTAGTGTCAGTAGTAGTGTCAGTAGTAGTGTCAGTAGTAGTAGTATCAGTAGTAGTAGTGTTAGTAGTAGTAGTGTCAGTAGTAGTGTCAGTAGTAGTAGTGTCAGTAGTAGTGTCAGTAGTAGTGTCAGTAGTAGTAGTGTCAGTAGTAGTGTCAGTAGTAGTGTCAGTAGTAGTAGTGTCAGTAGTAGTGTCAGTAGTAGTGTTAGTAGTGTCAGTAGTGTCAGTAGTAGTGTCAGTAGTAGTGTCAGTAGTAGTGTCAGTAGTAGTAGTTGTAGTGTTAGTAGTAGTAGTGTCAGTAGTAGTGTCAGTAGTAGTGTCAGTAGTAGTAGTGTCAGTAGTAGTAGTGTCAGTAGTAGTATTAGTAGTAGTAGTGTCAGTAGTAGTGTCAGTAGTAGTAGTGGTAGTAGTGTCAGTAGTAGTAGTAGTGTCAGTAGTAGTAGTGTCAGTAGTAGTGTCAGTAGTAGTGTCAGTAGTGTCAGTAGTAGTAGTGTCAGTAGTAGTGTCAGTAGTAGTAGTAGTGTCAGTAGTGTCAGTAGTAGAAGTGTCAGTAGTAGTGTCAGTTGTAGTAGTGTCAGTAGTAGTGTCAGTAGTAGTAGTAGTGTCAGTAGTAGTGTCAGTAGTAGTGTCAGTAGTAGTGTCAGTAGTAGTAGTGTCAGTAGTAGTAGTAGTGTCAGTAGTAGTGTTAGTAGTAGTAGTGTCAGTAGTGTCAGTAGTAGTGGTAGTAGTAGTAGTGTCAGTAGTAGTAGTGTTAGTAGTAGTAGTGTCAGTAGTAGTGTTAGTAGTAGTGTCAGTAGTAGTAGTGTCAGTAGTAGTAGTGTCAGTAGTAGTGTCAGTAGTAGTAGTGTCAGTAGTAGTGTCAGTAGTAGTGTCAGTAGTAGTAGTGGTAGTAGTGTCAGTAGTAGTAGTAGTGTCAGTAGTAGTAGTAGTGTCAGTAGTAGTAATGTCAGTAGTAGTGTCAGTAGTAGTGTCAGTAGTGTCAGTAGTAGTAGTGTCAGTAGTAGTGTCAGTAGTAGTAGTAGTGTCAGTAGTGTCAGTAGTAGTAGTGTCAGTAGTAGTGTCAGTTGTAGTAGTGTCAGTAGTAGTAGTAGTAGTGTCAGTAGTAGTGTCAGTAGTAGTGTCAGTAGTAGTGTCAGTAGTAGTAGTGTCAGTAGTAGTAGTAGTGTCAGTAGTAGTGTTAGTAGTAGTAGTGTCAGTAGTGTCAGTAGTAGTGGTAGTAGTAGTAGTGTCAGTAGTAGTAGTAGTGTTAGTAGTAGTAGTGTCAGTAGTAGTGTTAGTAGTAGTGTCAGTAGTAGTAGTGTCAGTAGTAGTAGTGTCAGTAGTAGTAGTGTCAGTAGTAGTAGTGTCAGTAGTAGTAGTGTCAGTAGTAGTGTCAGTAGTAGTGTCAGTAGTAGTAGTGTCAGTAGTAGTGTCAGTAGTAGTGTCAGTAGTAGTAGTGTTAGTAGTAGTAGTGTCAGTAGTAGTGTCAGTAGTAGTGCCAGTAGTAGTGTCAGTAGTAGTAGTGTCAGTAGTAGTCAGTAGTAGTGTCAGTAGTAGTAGTGTCAGTAGTAGTAGTGTCAGTAGTAGTGTCAGTAGTAGTGTCAGTAGTGTCAGTAGTGTCAGTAGTAGTGTCAGAAGTAGTGTTAGTAGTAGTGTCAGTAGTAGTAGTGTCAGTAGTAGTAGTAGTGTCAGTAGTAGTGTCAGTAGTAGTAGTGTCAGTAGTGTCAGTAGTAGTGTCAGTAGTGTCAGTAGTAGTAGTGGTAGTAGTGTCAGTAGTAGTGTCAGTAGTAGTAGTGGTAGTAGTGTCAGTAGTAGTGTCAGTAGTAGTAGTGTCAGTAGTAGTCAGTAGTAGTGTCAGTAGTGTCAGTAGTAGTGTCAGTAGTGTCAGTAGTAGTGTCAGTAGTAGTAGTGTCAGTAGTAGTGTCAGTAGTAGTAGTGTCAGTAGTAGTCAGTAGTAGTGTTAGTAGTAGTAGTGTCAGTAGTAGTGTCAGTAGTAGTGTCAGTAGTAGTAGTGTCAGTAGTGTCAGTAGTAGTAGTTGTAGTGTTAGTAGTAGTAGTAGTGTCAGTAGTAGTGTCAGTAGTAGTGTCAGTAGTAGTAGTAGTGTCAGTAGTAGTAGTGTCAGTAGTAGTGTCAGTAGTAGTAGTGTCACTAGTGTCAGTAGTAGTAGTGTTAGTAGTAGTAGTGTCAGTAGTAGTAGTGTCAGTAGTAGTAGTGTCAGTAGTAGTAGTGTCAGTAGTGTCAGTAGTGTCAGTAGTAGTAGTGTCAGTAGTAGTGTTAGTAGTAGTGTTAGTAGTAGTGTCAGTAGTAGTAGTGTTAGTAGTGTCAGTAGTAGTAGTAGTGTCAGTAGTAGTAGTAGTGTTAGTAGTAGTAGTGGTAGTAGTAGTAGTGTCAGTAGTGTCAGTAGTAGTAGTGTCAGTAGTAGTAGTGTCAGTAGTAGTGTCAGTAGTAGTAGTAGTGTCAGTAGTAGTGTCAGTAGTGTTAGTAGTAGTGTTAGTAGTAGTAGTGTCAGTAGTAGTAGTAGTGTCAGTAGTGTCAGTAGTAGTGTCAGTAGTAGTAGTAGTGTCAGTAGTAGTAGTGTCAGTAGTAGTGTCAGTAGTAGTAGTGTCACTAGTGTCAGTAGTAGTAGTGTTAGTAGTAGTAGTGTCAGTAGTAGTAGTGTCAGTAGTAGTAGTGTCAGTAGTAGTAGTGTCAGTAGTGTCAGTAGTAGTAGTGTCAGTAGTAGTGTTAGTAGTAGTGTTAGTAGTAGTGTCAGTAGTAGTAGTGTTAGTAGTGTCAGTAGTAGTAGTAGTGTCAGTAGTAGTAGTAGTGTTAGTAGTAGTAGTGTCAGTAGTAGTAGTGTCAGTAGTGTCAGTAGTAGTAGTGTCAGTAGTAGTAGTAGTGTCAGTAGTAGTGTCAGTAGTAGTAGTAGTGTCAGTAGTAGTGTCAGTAGTGTTAGTAGTAGTGTTAGTAGTGTTAGTAGTGTCAGTAGTGTCAGTAGTAGTAGTGTCAGTAGTAGTAGTGTCAGTCGTAGTAGTGTCAGTAGTAGTAGTGTCAGTAGTGTCAGTAGTAGTAGTAGTGTCAGTAGTAGTAGTGTTAGTAGTAGTGGTGTCAGTAGTGTCAGTAGTAGTGTTAGTAGTGTCAGTAGTGTCAGTAGTAGTAGTGTTAGTAGTGTCAGTAGTAGTGTCAGTAGTCTCAGTAGTAGTGTTAGTAGTGTCAGTAGTGTCAGTAGTAGTAGTGTTAGTAGTGTCAGTAGTAGTAGTGTCATTAGTAGTGTCAGTAGTAGTGTTAGTAGTGTCAGTAGTGTCAGTAGTAGTAGTGTCAGTAGTAGTAGTGTCAGTAGTAGTAGTGTCAGTAGTGTCAGTAGTAGTGTCAGTAGTGTCAGTAGTAGTAGTAGTGTTAGTAGTGTCAGTAGTAGTAGTGTTAGTAGTGTCAGTAGTAGTGTCAGTAGTGTCAGTAGTAGTGTCAGTAGTAGTGTCAGTAGTAGTAGTGTCAGTAGTAGTAGTGTCAGAAGTGTCAGTAGTAGTAGTAGTGTTAGTAGTAGTGTCAGTAGTCGTAGTAGTAGTGTTAGTAGTGTCAGTAGTGTCAGTAGTAGTAATGTCAGTCGTCGTAGTAGTGTCAGTAGTAGTAGTGTCAGTAGTAGTGGCAGTAGTAGTAGTGTCAGTAGTAGTAGTTTTAGTAGTAGTGTCAGTAGTAGTAGTGTCAGTAGTAGTATCAGTAGTAGTAGTGTCCGTAGTAGTAGTAGTAGTAGTGTTAGTAGTATCAGAAGTAGTAGTGTCAGTAGTAGTAGTATTATAGTAGTATAGTAGTATTATAGTAGTAGTATTATAGTAGTATTATTAGTAGTATTATTATAACACTCACACACAGACATAGTAGTATTATAGTAGTATTATTAGTAGTATTATAGTAGTAGTATTATAGTAGTATTATTAGTAGTATTATAGTAGTAGTATTATAACACTCACGTAGTATTAGTAGTATTATTATAACACTCACACACAGACATAGTAGTATTATAGTAGTATTAGTAGTAGTATTATAACACACACAGACATAGTAGTGTTATAGTAGTAGTATTATAGTAGTATTATTATTAGTAGTATTATAACACTCACACAGACATAGTAGTATTATAGTAGTAGTAGTATTATTATAACACTCACACAGACATAGTAGTATTATAGTAGTATTATTAGTAGTATTATTATAACACTCACACAGACATAGTAGTGTTATAGTAGTAGTATTATAGTAGTATTATTAGTAGTAGTATTATAACACACACACAGACATAGTAGTGTTATAGTAGTAGTATTATAGTAGTATTATTATTAGTAGTATTATAACACTCACACAGACATAGTAGTATTATAGTAGTAGTATTAGTAGTATTATTATAACACTCACACAGACATAGTAGTATTATAGTAGTATTATTAGTAGTATTAGTAGTATTATTATAACACTCACACAGACATAGTAGTGTTATAGTAGTAGTATTATAGTAGTATTATTAGTAGTAGTATTATAACACACACACAGACATAGTAGTGTTATAGTAGTAGTATTATAGTATTATTATTAGTAGTATTATAACACTCACACAGACATAGTAGTATTATAGTAGTAGTATTAGTAGTAGTATTATAACACTCACACAGACATAGTAGTATTATAGTAGTAGTATTATAGTAGTATTATTAGTAGTATTATAACACTCACACAGACATAGTAGTATTATAGTAGTATTATTAGTAGTAGTATTAGTAGTAGTATTATAACACTCACACAGACAGTAGTATTATAGTATTATTAGTAGTAGTATAACACTCACACACAGACATAGTAGTATTATAGTAGTATTATTATAGTAGTATTATTAGTAGTATTATTAGTACTATTATTATAACACTCACACACAGACATACTAGTATTATAGTAGTAGTATTATAACACTCACACACAGACATAGTAGTATTATAGTAGTATAGTAGTGTTAGTAGTAGTAGTGTCAGTAGTAGTAGTGTCAGTAGTAGTAGTGTCAGTAGTAGTAGTAGTAGTGTTAGTAGTAGTGGTAGTGTTAGTAGTAGTGTCAGTAGTAGTAGTGTCAGTAGTGTCAGTAGTAGTGTCAGTAGTAGTAGTAGTGTTAGTAGTAGTGTTAGTAGTAGTAGTGTCAGTAGTAGTAGTAGTGTCAGTAGTAGTGTCAGTAGTGTCAGTAGTAGTGTTAGTAGTAGTAGTGGCAGTAGTAGTAGTGTCAGTAGTGTTAGTAGTAGTGTCAGTAGTAGTGTTAGTAGTAGTGGTGTTAGTAGTAGTAGTGTTAGTGTCAGTAGTGTCAGTAGTAGTGTCAGTAGTAGTGTCAGTAGTAGTAGTATCAGTAGTAGTAGTGTTAGTAGTAGTAGTGTCAGTAGTAGTGTCAGTAGTAGTAGTGTCAGTAGTAGTGTCAGTAGTAGTGTCAGTAGTAGTAGTGTCAGTAGTAGTGTCAGTAGTAGTGTCAGTAGTAGTAGTGTCAGTAGTAGTGTCAGTAGTAGTGTCAGTAGTAGTGTTAGTAGTGTCAGTAGTGTCAGTAGTAGTGTCAGTAGTAGTGTCAGTAGTAGTGTCAGTAGTAGTGTCAGTAGTAGTAGTTGTAGTGTTAGTAGTAGTAGTGTAAGTAGTAGTGTCAGTAGTAGTGTCAGTAGTAGTGTCAGTAGTAGTAGTGTCAGTAGTAGTATTAGTAGTAGTAGTGTCAGTAGTAGTGTCAGTAGTAGTAGTGGTAGTAGTGTCAGTAGTAGTAGTAGTGTCAGTAGTAGTAGTGTCAGTAGTAGTGTCAGTAGTAGTGTCAGTAGTGTCAGTAGTAGTAGTGTCAGTAGTAGTGTCAGTAGTAGTGTCAGTAGTGTCAGTAGTAGTAGTGTCAGTAGTAGTGTCAGTTGTAGTAGTGTCAGTAGTAGTGTCAGTAGTAGTAGTAGTGTCAGTAGTAGTGTCAGTAGTAGTGTCAGTAGTAGTGTCAGTAGTAGTAGTGTCAGTAGTAGTAGTAGTGTCAGTAGTAGTAGTGTCAGTAGTAGTGGTAGTAGTAGTAGTGTCAGTAGTAGTAGTGTTAGTAGTAGTAGTGTCAGTAGTAGTGTTAGTAGTAGTGTCAGTAGTAGTAGTGTCAGTAGTAGTAGTGTCAGTAGTAGTGTCAGTAGTAGTAGTGTCAGTAGTAGTGTCAGTAGTAGTGTCAGTAGTAGTAGTGTCAGTAGTAGTATTAGTAGTAGTAGTGTCAGTAGTAGTGTCAGTAGTAGTAGTGGTAGTAGTGTCAGTAGTAGTAGTAGTGTCAGTAGTAGTAGTAGTGTCAGTAGTAGTAATGTCAGTAGTAGTGTCAGTAGTAGTGTCAGTAGTGTCAGTAGTAGTAGTGTCAGTAGTAGTGTCAGTAGTGTCAGTAGTAGTGTTAGTAGTAGTAGTGGCAGTAGTAGTAGTGTTAGTAGTAGTGTCAGTAGTAGTGTTAGTAGTAGTGGTGTTAGTAGTAGTAGTGTTAGTGTCAGTAGTGTCAGTAGTAGTGTCAGTAGTAGTGTCAGTAGTAGTGTCAGTAGTAGTAGTATCAGTAGTAGTAGTGTTAGTAGTAGTAGTGTCAGTAGTAGTGTCAGTAGTAGTAGTGTCAGTAGTAGTGTCAGTAGTAGTGTCAGTAGTAGTGTCAGTAGTAGTAGTGTCAGTAGTAGTGTCAGTAGTAGTGTTAGTAGTGTCAGTAGTAGTGTCAGTAGTAGTGTCAGTAGTAGTAGTTGTAGTGTTAGTAGTAGTAGTGTCAGTAGTAGTGTCAGTAGTAGTGTCAGTAGTAGTGTCAGTAGTAGTATTAGTAGTAGTAGTGTCAGTAGTAGTGTCAGTAGTAGTAGTGGTAGTAGTGTCAGTAGTAGTAGTAGTGTCAGTAGTAGTGTCAGTAGTAGTGTCAGTAGTAGTGTCAGTAGTGTCAGTAGTAGTAGTGTCAGTAGTAGTGTCAGTAGTAGTAGTGTCAGTAGTGTCAGTAGTAGTAGTGTCAGTAGTAGTGTCAGTTGTAGTAGTGTCAGTAGTAGTGTCAGTAGTAGTAGTAGTGTCAGTAGTAGTGTCAGTAGTAGTGTCAGTAGTAGTAGTGTCAGTAGTAGTAGTAGTGTCAGTAGTAGTGTTAGTAGTAGTAGTGTCAGTAGTGTCAGTAGTAGTGGTAGTAGTAGTAGTGTCAGTAGTAGTAGTAGTGTTAGTAGTAGTAGTGTCAGTAGTAGTGTTAGTAGTAGTGTCAGTAGTAGTAGTGTCAGTAGTAGTAGTGTCAGTAGTAGTGTCAGTAGTAGTAGTGTCAGTAGTAGTAGTGTCAGTAGTAGTGTCAGTAGTAGTAGTGTCAGTAGTAGTAGTAGTAGTAGTAGTGTCAGTAGTAGTGTCAGTAGTAGTAGTGGTAGTAGTGTCAGTAGTAGTAGTAGTGTCAGTAGTAGTAGTAGTGTCAGTAGTAGTAATGTCAGTAGTAGTGTCAGTAGTAGTGTCAGTAGTGTCAGTAGTAGTAGTGTCAGTAGTAGTGTCAGTAGTAGTAGTAGTGTCAGTAGTGTCAGTAGTAGTAGTGTCAGTAGTAGTGTCAGTTGTAGTAGTGTCAGTAGTAGTAGTAGTGTCAGTAGTAGTGTCAGTAGTAGTGTCAGTAGTAGTGTCAGTAGTAGTGTCAGTAGTAGTAGTAGTGTCAGTAGTAGTGTTAGTAGTAGTAGTGTCAGTAGTGTCAGTAGTAGTGGTAGTAGTAGTAGTGTCAGTAGTAGTAGTAGTGTTAGTAGTAGTAGTGTCAGTAGTAGTGTTAGTAGTAGTGTCAGTAGTAGTAGTGTCAGTAGTAGTAGTAGTGTCAGTAGTAGTGTCAGTAGTAGTAGTGTCAGTAGTAGTAGTGTCAGTAGTAGTGTCAGTAGTAGTAGTGTCAGTAGTAGTAGTGTCAGTAGTAGTGTCAGTAGTAGTGTCAGTAGTAGTAGTGTCAGTAGTAGTAGTGTCAGTAGTAGTCAGTAGTAGTGTCAGTAGTAGTAGTGTCAGTAGTAGTAGTGTCAGTAGTAGTAGTGTCAGTAGTAGTGTCAGTAGTGTCAGTAGTAGTGTCAGTAGTGTCAGTAGTAGTGTCAGAAGTAGTGTTAGTAGTAGTGTCAGTAGTAGTAGTGTCAGTAGTAGTAGTAGTGTCAGTAGTAGTGTCAGTAGTAGTAGTGTCAGTAGTGTCAGTAGTAGTGTCAGTAGTGTCAGTAGTAGTAGTGGTAGTAGTGTCAGTAGTAGTGTCAGTAGTAGTAGTGTCAGTAGTAGTCAGTAGTAGTGTCAGTAGTGTCAGTAGTAGTGTCAGTAGTAGTGTCAGTAGTGTCAGTAGTAGTGTCAGTAGTAGTAGTGTCAGTAGTAGTAGTGTCAGTAGTAGTGTCAGTAGTAGTAGTGTCAGTAGTAGTCAGTAGTAGTGTTAGTAGTAGTAGTGTCAGTAGTAGTGTCAGTAGTGTCAGTAGTTGTAGTGTTAGTAGTAGTAGTAGTGTCAGTAGTAGTGTCAGTAGTAGTGTCAGTAGTAGTAGTGTCAGTAGTGTCAGTAGTAGTAGTTGTAGTGTTAGTAGTAGTAGTAGTGTCAGTAGTAGTGTCAGTAGTTGTAGTAGTGTCAGTAGTAGTAGTGTCAGTAGTAGTAGTGTCACTAGTGTCAGTAGTAGTAGTGTTAGTAGTAGTAGTGTCAGTAGTAGTAGTGTCAGTAGTAGTAGTGTCAGTAGTAGTAGTGTCAGTAGTGTCAGTAGTAGTAGTGTCAGTAGTAGTGTTAGTAGTAGTGTTAGTAGTAGTGTCAGTAGTAGTAGTGTTAGTAGTGTCAGTAGTAGTAGTAGTGTCAGTAGTAGTAGTAGTGTTAGTAGTAGTAGTGTCAGTAGTAGTAGTGTCAGTAGTAGTAGTGTCAGTAGTAGTGTCAGTAGTAGTAGTAGTGTCAGTAGTAGTGTCAGTAGTGTTAGTAGTAGTGTTAGTAGTAGTAGTGTCAGTAGTAGTGTCAGTAGTAGTAGTAGTAGTGTCAGTAGTAGTGTCAGTAGTAGTGTCAGTAGTAGTAGTAGTGTCAGTAGTGTCAGTAGTAGTGTCAGTAGTAGTGTCAGTAGTAGTGTTAGTAGTGTTAGTAGTGTCAGTAGTAGTAGTGTCAGTAGTAGTAGTGTCAGTCGTAGTAGTGTCAGTAGTAGTAGTGTCAGTAGTG